>AXCM01003183.1:0-27137 GCA_000473375.1 Anopheles culicifacies
CGCCGACATAATATCGTGATTGCCTCCTGCTGTTTGAGGCACAAACCACCAGGCAAGAGAACGGGGAGCACCTTTTGGCTGACCTCACAGGGAACGCATCCGTGTTGCAAGCGTATGAGTTCCTCCTTCCAACATGGCCGTCACATTGAACGGTCTAGTAAAGATGTACGCTTTATTAGTTTCCTCTATTTCCTTTTCTCGTTGCATGCTGCACAATCGAAGCTGCCCTCTTCCCGGGATCTTGACCCGGACGACCCCAGGACGTGTGCCATAAATAGCTCCGACTGTGCAATTTATATTTTTTCGATAATTTCTCGATTGTGGAATCGTGATCGTACATTCCTTCCCTTCAAACGTCTGTCGCCCTTGGGATGTTCCGCACAGGGACACGAACGAAGATGGTACAATAAAAGCATTCGCATCGACCGAGAACTCCACGTGCAATCATAGCATCGAACAAAGCTGTCAGCCGCTTGTTTGCTTGGCCGGGTGGTAAATGGATTCTTGTGGCCACTCCACCACTACGCCCGTACCACCAGCAGCCGAAGTGTAATACCACGTAAATAACTTTCCGCAGCTCATACTTGGATTGGATTTATGAAACTGAAAAGCTAGCTCCTGTTGGCTTAGCTCCTTCCGTACTCAGTCAGTAATGTGGTACGGGTAAAAGATGAACAATTCTGTCCACCACGAACAACCCTAGGTCCGAGAGAGAAGGAGACCAAGAAACAATATAAAATCACGATCACGTTTGTAGGGTCGTCGCCGGTTTCGTGTTTGCTTCCGGTAACTAATGATTCTTCGTAAATCAGGTTTGTCAGTAATTGTGCAATAATGAAAACGAAAGAAAAAGTGTAGAAATATATTTACTTTCATTTTTCACTAGCTGTGAGAGTGAGCAAAACAAAGAGGGTACAGTTGTGCATGTTGGAAGCAGCAATTAAGAGACACTAATAAATATTATTGATCGGAATATGTTTCCCTCTTTCTGTGGCGTGAAAACAAATGTAGGAAATGCATGTAATGCAAGTAATATCTCACACATATTCATGCTGCGAACTCACTAATGAGTTTTCAATATGGTAGCTATTTTAACCGATCGTACGATAGTGTCCGAACAAAACAATATTGAACTATGCACGATACACATCGTGTGCTTATTATCGCCATACCGCATCATTTATTCCAACCGAAGCTTTTGTTATGGATACTCTTCACCCTGTCCGCTCGTTTACAGCTCGAAGCCTCTAAGTGGATAACATGCTCTAAAACAATCTCTTCAGATAACAATCGTGGATATCGATACGAATGGTAGTGTACGATCTGACATAATTATATAATTTAGCTTCCTCGCCCTTCGCCCATCGGCCCCATTGTTACCCATTTGCTGGTCCACATGAATTACAATCGATGACAAAACACACACACACAATAGAATTGAAACCTTTCCCGTGCAGAATGCCCCCCAAGCTCCCAACTTTTGTGTTGGGGGTAGATTTATAAATTAATTACTCTAATTTGTGTTTATGAATTAATACCATTATCGTGCATAATGGAATGTACACGGGAAGGGTGAAACAGGTGTTGGGTATTAGCTTGTTGCTATTTTAATCAGCACTAACTATTGGAGATATCAATACACAAATCGGTATTTAGATGTGAAAATAGATTAAGCCTGTCTACTTTTTTTTATGGGTTTGGTTAGCCACTTAAGTGACGTTCTTATTGCTCCATTAGACATTACAACTCACAAACTTTAATGAAAAGCTCGGTATACTTAACACGTTTGACAGCTGTCAAGGTATGTATTGAGCTACTTTTATAACAGCATCTCATTTTCATCAGCATCCCTTGCCGTGTGTTGATAATTTGCTAGCAAATATGACATTCAAATCAGCGCACGGACAAATAATGCATGCTCAATCGCAAAACACGGGATAACAAGCCCCTCCCCCCCCTCCCCCACCCATTGCCCGGTCGGTGTTTATGGATCCGCGGCAGGAAATGCTTTAAATTAAGTTAATGCAACCGAAACTAATGCAATGCAATTGCCAACGCGCAAATTAACATTCGCTTACGGTCAGCTGTAATTAATGCTATCGCCACACCGATGGCAACACCGTCACAATCAGCAGCACAAACACCAGGATATCAGTTCGATGAATATTCTATGTACCTATTTATGCTTAGCTTACCCCACCTAGCAGCAATACGCGCTTGGTTAATGCTATCCAACTAATACACGGTGGCCGTTTCTGATTAACTATTTGGCTCGGTTGGCGTTTCTGTTTAATGCTATTTTTAGCTGTGACGAGCGCACAAATGTTTGCGATCGGGATACAAAATGCTCCATCCCGGAACACCCAGTAAACGTCCGATGCCAGTGTACGTTGCGAAATATTTCACGGTAAATTATTACGATACACTGGATGGCATAATCAGGACCCGGTTGGTGGAAAAGATCATTTCTCGAATCAACAGGGCAGATGTATTAATGATTACCCTTACGTAAGCAGCGGAACAGAGGATGGGAAAGCGTTACTGGCCCCTCCCGGGAACCTTGAACACAAGTAATGGCTGGTGCCCATCTGCATTTGGGAACCGCCTATTAATTGGTGCAACATATGCACACGCAACAAATGATGATTGCAGCGCAAATTGCAAAACCAACGTTGGCCATGTCGCCAACATCAAAGCATCGTTCACCGGGACTGGTGCATTCATTCGTACGGAAAATGGCAGATAAAAGCACATTTTTCTGGCTGCATTCGAATGGAATGTGCACGGGATGGAATGTATACCGATCGGACGATGAGCAATAATTACCACCATTCCATTGAAAAGTTTGATCTGGCGTGACATTGTTGAGCTTATTAAGAAGTGTCATTTTCCGGTGGTGGAATGTTACTTCTTTTTTATGTCAATTCTTCCACTGCATTCTTTATATAATTCTTCTTTTTCTGCATTCATTTTACAATCTTTTCATTAAATTTTTAATGTTTATTTTAATCGAATCTACTACACAAACGGCACTGCAGCTCTAACGCATCATCATAAAGGAACTAACAACTCGCACAACACTTGTTGCGCACAATTCAATATCAATGCATCGTTGCATCGTTATTCGGAAACGGTCGTAACGCTCTTTATGCTCTCCCAGTTATTCTTCATTTTTTAGCTTTTCCTTCACCAATTAGGAAACATCCATCAACCGGAAGGGAACTAATTTATGCCAACATGGACCATGCCTTACGTACATGTAAATGGGGTACGGTAAGGGAACTCAGGTTTGCTGGCCAAACTTCAGCTGGTGAAAGTGCCTGCAACACTTTACCGGTTTCGAGGTATGTTTGCGAAACCTACACGGGTATGTGTTGGAAAGCAATCCTCGAAAGTATCTCTCTTATCCCTTTTACTCCCCAAACTATTACCCACAGGGGTAGCTGAGTCGCTCTGCATAGGGCTCAAGACCTATTTACGTGCCATACGGATAATATCGAATGCCTGTGATGTAAGCAGCCCAGCAGTAGAGCCATGCTGCACACACATGGCTCGTTTTTCCCGCCCAGCTGCGAAAGGTATACAATCCAATTTTCGGTTTGAAAACTTTTATCCGACAGCACTCTAGAGCAGCAGGGTCAGTATAAGCCCCTCGTAGCACAAGCACGCTGAAAGCTACGAATGCAGATGGGGAGAGTTTAACGGATGACTACGTTTTAGAAGTTTTCGTATACGGGATATCCCCATCCCTTCGCACCCAAAGGAGGGAGGTTAGGCAGTGGTGCGAGCCTTCTCGAAACGAAACGGTCTCACCGGGCACCGACCCATGGTTATTAATATGGCTGTCCATACGGTAAAACCACTTGACGAAAGTTACTAACTGATGAGCTGTTGCGGAAGCTGTTCATGGTGTCCAAAGAAGGAAAGGTGTACTAAAGGCTAATCGATCACAAGGATACCGCATTCAGCTGCTGCAACACTGAGAGAGATCCTTCATGAAGCATTTGTGTCAATTAACGTGTGTTGTCAGGTTTAAAAGAAGGCCTCGATGCATAACAGGAGTTCCTTGAGACATCATTTTGGTAGAAAAATGTCATACCATGCTTCAAAGAGCAACACGAACAGTTCGATGGACAACTAATCCAATAAAACGGTGTATCCATAGTAACGTCGGTGATTGGTCAGAGTAACCAACTTTTGCAGACCACTTTATCTAATAGACTGGGTAAACGCCTGAGCTTTCCGTATGCAATTTTAGTACTCATATTAAGCTGCATTCAAACAGCAGGAGTAGCACATGTTGGAACTTGTGGCGATGAAGAAATTAATACCCCAATGAAGCTGTCTGAAAGGTTTTCTTCGGTATTTACCATTACTTACAATGTATCTCCTGTTGTGCCTTTAGAAGCTATTTAATGGAAAAGTTTAAAGCTACTCGATCCCACACACTCACACATATTTCTGGAGGCTTTCGCAGCTTGAAGGCTTTAAGGCTGGGTGGCTAATGTTCACCATATCATCTGCTTTGTAAAACGTAAATCCCGAGGACCTTCGGCAATATTCTGGAAAAAAAATAATAATCGCCAATGTTATTAAATGATGTAGCAAAGCACCGGTAGTATTCAAGCTTTTTTATGGCCGATGACAACAAGAACAAACTCCAGAACAGTATAGCCTCCCAAATGCTAGAGATGATGATGATGATGATACTGTAAAACAAAAGTTTTTCGACATCCAAGTCGATAAACACCGAAAGCTATACCCGATGGATGTCTGGCTCACCCTACCGATAACTTAGCCCTTTCCCTTCCCACTCTCGCGATGGCCATTCCGTACAGCTTTCGAGCGTTACTTTGTATCCAGTTTTTAATGCACCAACTCCACATATTTAATCGACGTAAGGGGGGTATCACTTTACGACAAGCTTCACACACACACACACATGACTTCATCCCGTACAAAAACAACTGCTACATCACCTACATGATATAGCCTCCATGGCTGGTAGCTTTCATTAGAATGCGGGATTAAAAGTTTCACACATAAGCTCGATCAGAGTCACAAAAAATAATATCCTTCAACCGGTAGCAACCTGAGAATGGTTTTGTCCCCCGAGATGGGAGCCTTTTGGAAAAGATACAGAAGAGGGGGAGGTTATTGCCTACATCATCATCAACACTAGCAAAATGAGAGAAAAAAAACACATTGACCACATCTAGACGAGCTCCAATGTGAGGGTATAATTGAACTTGGATTAACGTTGCATCAGGAAACAAGTTTGAAGGATTTTCAGCTTGTTTCTATGGATTAGGTAACAGCATTAGCATTCAATAAAGCTATTAGAAGGTTGGATAATATTTTTTGCACCTTTTTTTTGTGGTTGATCAACTGGTGTAATATCTTCAGTACTGTTTGATTCTGTACAATTATTAGATAGCTGTGTCAACTCTCAGAAATAGAGATTGCCTGTCCAATGCATGCTAATTAAGTCAGCTTTTGGGTCACTTATCACTGTTGATTTGTATAATTCCCACCAAAAGCCAGACGGATATTCGGCCTTCCCGATCTCTTCCGTGAAATAGCATTAATATGGAATATGGAAAGGTCAAAGCTTTCTCTCGCATCGTAACTGTCTATCTTGGAAGCATCCACGTTTACCCCCTTTTTCCGCAGTTCCGATCGGTTTGTTTATTGACTTGTGCAGCTAATTGATTTTCACGGTTCAGCTGTTATTAGCATAATCCAACAAATTGCATTTCCATCACGCCCACAAGAAGGTTGGCGGCTAGAAAAAATGATGCACGGCTTGTTGTTTCAGGAAACGGCTAACTATTTGGGTATATTTCACTTCATTCGTAATTTTTTTTCTCTATAAGCTTATTTTACAATCACATCACACGTGTGATAGAGCATTTGGGGTCGTTTCTGCTGAGTAAATCTATCATCTTTATGTCTGAAGAGTTTTTCGTGAAAATTATTTTTTTCGTGAAAGAATTATTTTGTTAGGTCAAGTATACTTTAGTTCACAATTTAAATTACTTACGATTATTTTGTTAAAATGTTGTGTTCTTTCAATTATTCTTTTCAATGCACCATACCTGCTTAACACCTAGTTAACGCTCATCACCAGCTTCTTTGTCGGTTGGGTACAGTCGATTGGTTTTTGTACTTCTTCGTTGAGTTGTTTCGTTCAACTTTCGTTAAAGCGAACTGTCATCGGAAACGTCATCATCTCGCATTTTGTAGCGTTCACCGTCCGGTGTGGAAAGTGTGTAAATTCCGTATTTTCCAGCAAAATCTGTAATATTTCCACTGGAAACATGGTGCACTACGTGAAAATGGAAGATGGCAAGGTGATGCCGATTCAGGATATGCTGAAGAGTATCGAACGGTAAGTATAATTCGCTTAATCTAGCGCAACCATAACCTGCACGCTCAATTTGTTTACGTTGCTTACTACCCTACCCTGTATGCTTCATGGGTTTTAGATACAATCCGGAACACCTGAATGTGATCGAAGCTTACGTTGAGGAGCAGGCCCGCGAAAACCAGTACGATCTGGAGGCAAACCTGGCCTGTCTGAAGCTGTACCAGTTCAATCCACATCTGCTGAACTTGAACATTACGTACATCATCCTGCTGAAAGCCCTGACCAACTTCCCGCACACGGACTTTGTGCTGTGCAAGTGTTTGCTGCTGCCGGCACAGATGAACGACGAAACGGTCAAGGAGATCATCTATCTGGCGAACATTCTGGAGCAGTGTGACTTCTCACTGTTCTGGTCCCGCGTTACCCAGAACCCGGAGCACTTTCAGAATATCAAAGGTTTCAACGATTCGATCAGGAAGTTTGTTTGTGACGTTGTAGGCATCACATTCCAGACAATTGACCGCGGGTATTTGATGCGTCTGTTGGGAAATGTGGAAGAGAACGTATTGCGTGCGTGGTTGAAGCGTTATGGCTGGAAGGAAGAAGGTAGCATGATCACGATCGCCACCCAGGAGGACCAAATTAAGACAAAGCACATTACCGAGAAGATTGAGTTTGACAATTTGGCACCACTAATGGCCAACTGCTTGTAAGCTCATGTAGCTTCGGAATGTTCAACCTAATGTACCGGGAGGAAGAAATAAACAGTAACTTACTCTCATCTTAACACGAATGGGTTGTTTAAGATGACGAAAACTTATCGTGGATTGTTCATTTATTTAATCCTACTTCAACTAATAAGGCTTAAATGCTAATTACAAACACATGTCCCAACGGTTCACTCTATCTCGATCACCGCTCCCACCTTGGTGAACGCTTCTTTTAGCTTTTCCGCTTCGTCCTTCGGGATATCCTCCTTTACGACGGTCGGGGCGCTTTCGACGAACTTTTTCGCCTGCACCAAGTTCATGCCCTCGAGCAGGTTCTTCACCTCCTTAATTAACGCCACCTTTTGCTTCTCGTCAAACTTGACCAGCTTCACCTTGAACGTCGTTTTGACCACCTTCGGGGCAGCTTCCTCTTCGTCGACGGCAGCCGGAGCAGCACCGCCAGCACCACCAGCAAATGCACCGAATCCGGCCGGCATCATAGCCGTATCGGGAAGGTTAAGCTTCCGTTTTAGCAACGTACTCAATTCGGACACTTCCAGCAAGTTCAGTTTGGCGATACTGTCGACGATGGACACTAGCTTTGGGTCAGCCGGCTTATCCATTCCCTCCGGAACCGGTATCGTGAGCTTTTCAGCTCCGGCGGAGGCAATTGCAGCTTCGGCATGCCGTGCTGCATTCGTTGTGATGTGGCGGGTGAAAGAATTCACACGTGAAAACTGGCAAACTGTCCTTAGAGCAATCATTTTCGTTTATTTGGCTGCGTTGCGTGTGAAAATTGCACAAAAAGTATCAATAGCCTGTTTCCAAATTTTTACCAGCAGCATGCGAACCAAGTTGTGTTGTGACAGCTGTGACGTAACTCAAGCAGTGTTGCCAGCAAAAATGACGTGCTTGTTACCGGTTCGTTTATTGCCTTTTTTTATTATTTTTCGTAAAATTTCCAGTTAAACATTGCAATTAATCACTCCGAATGATTTTCTGAAAAACGAAAACATGATTTGAAATTGTGGTTCATCTCATATTAAGAACCCAAGACACCGAACGCGAAGTAGAAATTCCTGCAATCTTATGATCATCCCAATAAATAGAAAGCACGCCATCTTAAAAGTGCTCAATACAAAGTTTATAACTGAAAAGATGAACTTGAAAAGATTTTGTAAACTTTTGATCCACTTTCTGGGAAAATATTTTCAAAAATTACCGTTATCCATCGCTGTCAAACAAACGATCCAACCGTTTCGAACCGGTTGAAACGAAATTCAAAGAAAACGCAACTGTCAACACTGCAACGTATTATTCTGCGCGTTGTTATGTGCTGTGCGTGTATTTGCAAAAGTGGACTTTCAGTGAATTTTAAAGAAAATATTGTAATTAAACTGCATCAAGGCGATTTGCTGTTAGCAAAACACAAATGAGACAAACAGTTTTGTATTGTACATCAAAGTTGCAGCGCGTAATACAGTTTAATGCGTGATTGTGTTTGGCTCACGCCAGGTTCTATTGTTTGGCGTCTGTTTTTTCGTTGTTGATAAGCAGAACATTCGAACAGCAGAATGAGCTCGGAAGGAGAACGATTATCAGTGAGTGTAGTGAAAGTATTGGATATTGTTTCTACTATTATTTACGTTACAATGTTTGTTGTTTAGATTTTGAAAAAGAAGGAAAAGCTTCCATCCACGAATGAGCGTGCTAGCCCCGTGGCATCGGCTTCCAATGCGTTCAGGAGTAATAGAAAAATAGCATTTCACCGGAAAAAATCCATCAAGTGAGTAAGAAGTTTGGTTGAAAGTGTTTCCATCGGCGTCGCTAATGCTTTTGTACTCGTTCAAAGGGAATTTCTCGTCGGTGAAGATGTGGACACTATCTGGGGCAATTCGTACGAAGTTTCAACCGACGGTACACCATCCAGTGTGCTGGAGGACGCCACACTAGCCAATAGTACTAACCGATGTATTGCAGATGAACATAATAAGGAAAACCAAACGGTAAACCAGAATGATCACAACTACAACAATATCACTAACACGAGCTGGGATCTATCGATCACGATAGCGGACGACGAAAAGCGAAACATACGCAGCAACACGTCTGTCGCTCTTTCAGAGACTCTTAACATGACGGAGCGATTGCTGGTGGAGCCGTGTGTCGCGCCGCATGTTCCTGCAAAAGTAAAGCTATCGTTGAACGGTTTACATGTGGATGATAGCGAAGTGCAAGCGATGGATATTAGTCCTATGAAAGCAAACACCGTACCGTCACCTAGAAAACTGATATATACCTTTCCGAAACAGGCCATGTTTGTGGAAATCAATGACGTTCCGGATGTGAATCAAGATAAAGAAAAGATCAAGGACACTTCGCTAAGTGCACCACAACGAGAAAAACAAGAACGAGAATCTATTCGACCATCGTGGCGTACTGGCGCATCTGAAACAGGCAGTCAAACTGGTCTGGGCGGCATTTCATATGTGTCCGAAACGTGGAACTCTCACCCGCACGCAATGTTTCAACAAGGATCGTTGGCTCACACACGGGTAAGCGGTGACCTAGCAAACGTTAGTTCCGACGTGGATACCACGATCGCTCTCACAAATGTCATGACGAAGGTGCTTCAATCGCGTTCGAACGAATCGATTCAGAAAGCAACTAATATGGAACTGGACGAGTCAACTACCACGCTACCGACAAACGCGCTGGCGCGTGCTAGACCTTCATTCTTACCATCTAACCAACGTACAGATGATGATTCGCTGAATGTACGCCATCGAACTCCCGTAAAGCAGGAGCTCCTCCCATCAACTGGCGGATGTGAAGACTCGAATTCTGTAGATATATCTTCTCCGATGGAAGGACTTGCACAGCGCGATAGCTTGTCGCTTGATAATTTTTCTATTTTGACCGATTTGAAACAGACAGAGGAGCAAGAACAAACTCCAACTAAACTCGAGACATTGCAGCAACAGCAGCTCGAGCGAGACAAATCATCAGCGAAAGAAAAATGCGAAGAGGCCGCAATGGATTTTGGATTGTCATCATTGAGTATGCATCTTAGACTGAGCTCGCCCGAAATGCCGGTGGTTGTAAAACCGAGAATATTACGTCCCACTCTCCCGTTAAGCTTGTTGGAAAACGCTAAAGTACCGACTGTAACTAAGAAAAGTGATACGAAAGACGAGAACGATCATTTGCGATCGATAAAACACACACCCGGTATGGCTTCAGTTCGACAGCATAATACTAACGGTGAAGATGAAAGAGAAACGGAAGTCGTGTGTAAGAAATCGCTAGTACCAATGGACATCTCAACTAGGAGGCACACGAACAAACCAACGCTAGCTACGATCCATTCGAGAATGACAGTCGATATGGTGGAATCGCCGAAACAATCTCAAAACAATCGTGGAACAGTTTTTCATTCACTCGATATCGATATCGATCGTGTGGAGTTGCAGCGACCAAACTCTGAAAGACAACGCCATCGAGGTACGGTGCTGTACGATGACGCAATGGAGCTGACTGCTCACGTTCCGCCATCCAGCAACGCCGCTAGACATACCAATTATGTCCCGGAACCGATACAGGATGATACGGCACACCCTGCGGAAACGATAGCTGAGAAAAGGAAGCGCGGAACTGTTTATGGTACAACGCCGATCGATGAGTCTACGGATTGTTCTCCACATTCACCACAGACTGCACTAAATAACTATCGGAAAACGGTTTATACTTTGGAGAAAATGAAAGAAGATGTTTCGGTTGTCCCGGTGGGAGAAGATCCTGGTCGCAAAACAATCTTTTGTAATGAGAGTATGGTAATGGAAGTGTGTGCCCGAACACCGAACGTAAAATCTGGTTCCGAATCTTCAATGTCATGCGTTGTTTATGGCCGAAATGTGGATGAACTTTCTATTCACGCGAGAAACGGAAACAATGATGTGGAAATGAAATATGCTCGTCCCACTACCTTCCAGCTGGAACCATGTGATGAATCCGCTCGAGTCGTGTCTAGCCGTCAAACCGTAATCCTGGAGGAAAAAATGATCTTATCGGATGGAACCACCAAGAATAGAACACACGCTGCAAATGCATTTGAAGAGGATGGAGGCAGTGAGGGGCCTCATTCACGGAAAAGTATATACAAACCGGATGAAATGGATATATCTTTAGTGACTGAAACGAATGCAAAAGCTCTTACCGATGAGCCCAAAAAGGATAGATATACAACACACGCTACAGAGGTAATGGATGAAACGAACGTGGAACAACTTTCGTGTGAGCGGATGGAAGCGATCGAGCATATGGAAGTCCATAAAACCTTGCCGGAGGCAAACAATACGAACGTTATCAGATCACACCAGCAGTCAAGAATCCCCAGACTAACAACTCATCTCCGAGAGGATATGCAGGACATTCAGCAAGCGGCAGCTGTTGTAAGCAAACCAAGATACTCTACTTACGAACGTGAAGATATGGACGTTACTAGGCTAGACTGTGGAACAGCACCGAATGCAGACAATCCAGATGAATACAAAAATAATTCGACCATTCATCATCCAACAAACCAGCAAAAGTCACGGTTTTCCATTTACGAACATGAAGCCATGAATGCTACAAACGTTTGTGAGGCGGAACCCGTTGAGTCACAACGCTTTTACACAGACCATAAACGAGAATTGGATCAAAATGAATGTAGAAGTGTAAGTGTCGGTGACACACACTCCAAGAGTGTTCGAGCTGCTATGACTGATATAGAAATAGAGCGACCAGCAACACAACACGGCACGAGAGAAAGAACACATCGCAGAGAAACGCAAAATGGCTGTGCCAGTTTGGCTAACGAGATGCAGCATGATGTTACTAACTACAATACATTTTTGGAACACCATGAAACGTCTCATGGAACGCATGTACATGGTTCTACTATTACACAACAAACAAACCACTTGCAAGAGAAAGGATTTAACTCTACACGACTATCTAAAGCATTCGAACAGGATAATATTTCAAAGTCAGCAGTTCCTTCCCGGATCTCATCCTATCGGGTAGAGGCAATGGATGAAACCAATATTGTTGAACAGGCATCACCATCAAACGATATGTTACGGGTTAATATGTCCGAGAATAAGACGACGGCGTCCGATCATCGTGTCGATTCTCCGATGCACATGTCCCCGGTTGCTAGCATCTGCCGCAAATCAACACAGCGGCATAACTCACGACAATCCAGCTACTATCCTGAAGAGATGGAAAGAACGCAGATTGAAAAGACAAAAGTGGCCACTGAGCGTAGCACATGCATCGAATCTTCTGGTTTACGAAAAGCGGATCTGCAAAGAATCGCACGACAGAGCGATCCTATCGATATGGAGGGTATTTCAGTGCTCGAGAATGATTCTACCGATTCGAAGCTGGACAAGCACGTTACGGGTACTACGCAAGCGACTAACTACTTGCCTGACTCCAATCCGGCAGCAGCTGATCGGAACATTATGAATTCTGTAGTAGAGACGAAGCATAAGCAACCTAAAGCACTTCCGAAGAATCGTTTATCCTGTTATAATGCAGCTCCTATGGTGGAGGAAACAGTACCAATTAACACGTTTGCACTAGGAAAACCATCAAGTCTAGATTTAATGGTTGACCGTTACGAAAGAACAAGTACGGAACGTAAAAGCAACGATTACATGGAGGAAACTATTGTTCCGGAAAGCATTATGGTGGAGCGTGATGTAAAGTATGGTACCTACCAGTTGCGTATCAGCAATACTGTAGATAAATCGCCTACAGTGTGTCTCGCGGAACATCCACCGATGATTGAGCAGCATCGATCGATGCACGGCCGTGGTACGGTCTATGGCACTGAAGACACAATGGAACTGACGACGGCAGCAGTAATCAACACTGTGCAAGAAAAAAGAAACAGACAAACGTTACATCAACCAACCAACATGGACTTAACGATGATCGGTAGGGACACAGTGACCCCACCACCGGCAAGTGTTCGACGGGAAATGCTTTCCCAACGTGGAACTATCTTCAACGTCAGAGCAATGGAAGAAACTCCACCATACGGTGGTTTTACTTCGGTAGGAGATACAAACGCGCAGAAGAATGTTAAAAGTTCGAGTCTTTCTGAACCACAACATCGGTCAGTCATTGCCGAACGGCCGAAACGACGACCACGACAGACTATTTTAATACCGCAGGATATGGACGTGGAGGACGAGGAGAAGGAAGAACAGCCCGGAGACGAACAGTCCTCGTTGCTGCCACGTGAAACAATTGAAGATCGGGTTCCAAGATCGGCGTCCCTACTCCCAAAACGCACCTTCTTCCAGCAGGCACCGTCAGACGATGTTTATTCCGAGTTTGCAAAGCCCGATCTGGAAATGTACAGACAGTCATCGCAGACGATTAATAGAAAAACTGTTAACAGAGCCGAATCGTCCGCATTTCACGCGCAAGAGATTAGTGACATTTCCTTGGCTGGTACAACGATGGACCCTGAGGTAGCACCGTGCATTGGTAACATCACCGGTATGATGAGCATACGGGAAATCACGGAACCATTAGCTCTGGCATCGTTCCAAGAACAGTCCAATTCGGTGTCTGTTATCTGTAGAACGGATGGTCGCGAATGTGGATCTCCTTTCGAGAAGGAGCAGGAAAATCTTCACGATGCAACGACAGATGTACAGTCGCTGGCATTTATACCTACGCGCCAGAACGGAACAAGTGACGACGAATTCTACGATGCAGAGGGTGATGAAGCTGCTGAACAGGAGCTGCTAGTGGATCCTCTTTCACTGACGAAATCACGCCACCTAACGATGAAGTTTATCGATGTGGGCCACTTGGAACAGACTGCATATAACACTACTGTACCGGCACCAGGACCGGTCACAGCAAGTAAGCGTGTTCATGCGCAAGTACTTGGATCGCCTGTTATCAATCGCCCTATGGAGGGCCCCGATCAGGATCCATTACAAATGACACACGTACGGCAAACACTGCACACGAATATGGAGCACACACCGCAAGGTCCAATCAAGAAGCGTCCACGTACGTCCTGTGCAAAACCTGAGGAGCTTGCTGATACTGCCAAGGAACAAACACCCATTCGTGAAACACCATCCGATGACATTGAGGAAGTCTTCATCAAAGAAGAACGACAAACGCTGACTACTGCTGGTCGTGCTTCGCAGACTCTAATTAACGATCCGTCCGTATTCATGTTGGAAGAGCAGAACCTTCTGGATGATGAATCCGATCTTCCGTGTGCTTCACTAAGCGAAGAATTTGAACCGGACAGTGAGGAACAAACTAGCAACAATAATTCTTCCACACCACCCTCATCTACATCAAGACCACCTGTGTGTATGATTACGGAACTGTCTTACTACAAAAATTTTGCCAATTTGACGATCGACACTCTGGACTCTTATGATGAAGGACGGACACCATCACCGGACGATGTGGACGACGAGGTGGCTCCGCAAGTAGACGCACCGAAGGCGGATAACCTCGTCGTGGAATGTATTTCTGTGAGCGATGAAGATTCGCTTCTTGTTACACCTCCAAAGGTACCTCTTTCGTTCGCTTGCAAAGATGGCAATCGGCAAACGGGCGAGGTTCTCGATTCCACAATTGCTAGCAATATTATGCATCAACTCCGACAGGAACATCCGATAGTGAAGCATCCATGCTGTGGTATGCAGACGGAATGTCTGTGCCAGTTGCAAACAGAGTTGAAGCGTCATCAAGAAATGTCCGATATGGTGTGGAATCGATGGTGCACCAAATTCGATGCGATAAAGCGAAGAGTTCCGAAGGTGTCACACACGGAGCAAAGGGATGGTGAGAAACCCCGTGTAATGTTCGAGGAACAAATCGAGGAGTTGAATTGGCGGTTGATACGTGGCCAGGTGGATGATGATTTTCTCTTCGTGAAGGGTGAACTGAGCTGGGAAGATTTATCGAGACGCAGAAGCAGAACGATTATCAGTGGACACTACCCGGAAACGCCCAGTGCTGTATTTTTGGCAAAAAATTTTAGAAGGTAAGACGGTAGGGGGATGCTTTAAGAGACTTTAAAGGCTAACTCTAATATTCCATCCTTTATCTAGCTACTTGTCGGAACAATTGTACGTAGACAACAGTCCTCCGCCAGGAGCTCCAATGCCAAGGATCCCTCGAATCACTCAGTTGATTGCGAATAAGCTTTCCACCGATACGGGAACTCGTTGGCTGGTGGACTCTTCGGAAGATGGCGATGGTGTGCTTCTGTTAAGGCATCGTACCCTGCGCAGTTTCGTCATATCGATACAACTACAGCCGCCTCGTAGTAAAACTTTAACAGACCGGACCATCACGGAAAACTGGCGTCTAGAACGGATACAGGTGCGCGAATGTATGGAGGAGTATGTTCACTCTCCCAAGCTGCTGCTAGCGCACATCGAGTTTATGCGTGTAGCAACGGAAACGACCGAACAAACACTCCGATCAACGTACCGAACCGTCGCGGATCTGATGGGTTTATGGCATCATTTCCACGAGCTGATACAGCGGGTATTTGTCATGGTGAACCGGCTAGTGGCAATCATTCGCAACAACGAAGCACTGCTGTGTTACGATGCGTAAGAATATGATGTGCTTAAACCGTGGCTCCACACGTGCTAATCGTTTTGTTTTTCTTCTCCCACAGTCAAATGGAACGGTTTTATGTGAAAAAGTGCGTTCACCGTGCTGTCGATGATGAGGTTAATACGCTGCTGGTTCATTTCAACTCAATCGGTAGCATCGGAGCGTCGGGAGTGAACTTCAAATGGCCCAAAGTCGAACTCAACAAGTTGCTTCCGGTGACAGCCAGTACGAATCAACACACTATCGCGCCTGGTAACTTCATGCAAACCGTTGGATCGAACGAAAACGCAGGGCTCATGTTTCTGGAGTGTTTACTATGGAATGTGGCGAAGCACTACGAAACGTAGAGTATGGGAATGCTATCCTGCTAAAGAATCGTTTTAAGATGCAATTTCCAATAGTGAATGAACATTATTTTAGTACTTTTCTGTTTTTAATCAATTCAAACAAATTATCAGTCATTAAGCCAATAAAGAACATTATAACTTATACATATATCTCCCTGACGCACTCTACCTTGTCTCTGGAGTTGATGCCGTATATCCGTCGATATCTGGTGCCTTGTGATTCTAAAACCGAATGATGGACGCTCGAGTTCCGACAATTCTAGTTGGTGTAAGCATCATTTAGTATAATCCGCGGTCAATATTCTAGTCTTTCCCATTTTAAATCAAAATCCACCAGTACACTGCGTACTGCGAGGACTTGCTGTATTGTAACGGTCGCTAACGTCAACACGTGACTCATCGTGTTATGACATTTCTTGGTGTGCAGTTTGACATTTCCAACGCACAACAAACGAAGAGCAATAGAAAAAAAAAGGCAGTGCAAGAATAAATAGAATGTAGGAAAGTTTCCACCAACGACAGACAAAACAGCTGAATAATTCCATCTGTCCAGTGGATAGGGAGAGAGGTCAACCAAAAAGTGGTGTGGCTCCAATTGGGGTTCGATTAAACTGCGTCTCGTCTTGTGTTCGGTTCTTCGTCCTGAGTGCAACTGCCCTCAAGGAGACGGTGTACGCATTTTCCTTTGTGATAGAGATCGATTTGTTGTGGCGTAGCGAGCCAGGATGCAGAATGTCCTGAATTCTGTCAAGGGCACGGCGCTCGGTGTGGCCGAATATTTAACGCCCGTATTGAAGGTTCGTCTACGCAAATGGCAGTATGCGTGCTGTGTGTCTGCTTTGTTTCTCATTGTCATAATGTCCCGTTCTTCTCTCACGTAGGAATCAAAGTTTCGTGAAACGGGTGTGTTGACTCCGGAAGAATTTATTGCCGCAGGAGATCATCTTACGCACCACTGTCCCACCTGGTCCTGGGCAGTTGGGGATGAAAGTAAAATAAAAGCTTATCTTCCCAAGGGTATGCTCATACAATTTCATCACATCTGGCGACCGACTGTGTATGTCCCACATACAGAGATACTAACAGTACCTTTCCGTTTGCAGACAAACAATTTTTGATAACGCGCAATGTACCATGTCGAAGGCGCTGCAAACAGATTGAGTTTGTTGGCGAGGAGAACCTCGTGGAGGAGAACGATCCGGATGGTGGTTGGGTCGAGACGCATCACTACAATCCGGACGACGCTGGAAGTTCCGGACTAGAGGAAAAGGTATGCGAAATGAAGTTGGACAGCTCTCGTATTGAGGATGAACCGGCGGCCGATATGGATGATCCACGGAACCTGGAAGATGGCGATGCGAATGCGGACGATGAGGACGACGAGGATGGTGCGGCACTCGATATGGATGAATTTGAGGAGAGCGGTTTGCTAGAAACAGTTGATCCGGTAAGGCGTGGTATAGGGCTGACATTGGCCACTCTGCAGTTCTAACTTCGAACTGTTTTAATTACAGTCAAATGCACTATTGCCGGCACCGAATGAAAAGCCCAAACCTGTCGTATCGTCGGAGGTAGAAGGCGATTCGGTGGTACGCACCAGAACGTACGATCTACACATCACATACGACAAATACTACCAAACGCCACGCCTGTGGGTGATCGGGTACGATGAAAACAGGAAGCTGCTGAGCGTGGAACAGATGTACGACGACGTCAGTCAGGATCATGCGAAGAAAACGGTGACGATGGAAACGCATCCACATCTACCCGGACCGAACATGGCCTCGGTACATCCGTGCAAGTGAGTAAATGTGAATATGGTTCGTTTTGTTTCCATTGTACATTATCCAAATTGCATTGCAGGCACGCAGACATCATGAAGAAAATTATCCAAACCGTAGAGGAAGGTGGTGGAGAGCTGGGCGTCCATATGTATCTCATTATCTTCCTGAAGTTTGTTCAAACCGTCATACCGACGATCGAGTACGATTTTACACAAAACTTCAACATTACCAACCACAAATAATCCGTGCCGTGGTAAAAGATGCTTGATGATCGCTAAAATAACACCCAGTTGTGGTGTGTCGTCAATGTTAGTGGCTGGCTAGCTGGCTTTGTGCAACCAGAACGGCTGTTAAAGATAAACCTCTCCAGAATGTGTGTTTTAAGTTTAACCGTCTCATTCGTTGGTTTAGTGGTCCATTTTCTGTTCGTTTCGTGTGTTCATGTATCTTTTACTGTCTTATTTTACCTTTCAACTGACACCGCACCACAATGATATTTAAACCCGCCTCCCCCTTTCCAATCCGAACTCTGTTACACAGCTATGGCTATCAGATTTAAGATTATGGTTAAGAAAGCAAGAGGTAAAATATATGGTACGGAATTGCTTATCACAAAGCCGTTAAACGTATCTTGTTGAGTGTATAGGTATATTGAGATTCGTTTGCCATTCGTCCTGGTCTGTAGAAAGATACAGAATCCTACGTCATCCACTGGACGTCACTGGTCTGATGAAACCTTGAAGGTGTTTTTAGCTATCCCTCCATGCCGATCAATCTGAACACTGATCGCAACCCTGCCAGAGAGTACCAACAATGTACCAGTGATCGCAGGCGAGACAACCATCTCCGTCTCCTGTCGAGGTACGTGTGTGATGCTTTAGAGTGTGCCTTCTGGTCTCCGATTGTACTTTTGCTGAAACATTCACAGTGAGGTTGATGTAAATATCGAGAGAACCATCAACAAATGCTCGAGAGTTGTGAAAAATTCGAGAAGCGATAGCCGAACCAACCGGGAACGCATGCGGAGCATAAGAAAAGAGTGTTGTGTGGTGATTCCGCGTGCAAGAGAATACGCGGAACACGCGCGTGCTGCGGAATGCAAGTGCGGCAAACAAAAGGGTAGGACGACAGCGAGAGACACATCCAGACAGAGAACGACGAGAGCAAAGGGAGCATGCAGGTTGTACACACGATAACGAAACCGAATAAAAAGCATCAACCAACTGTGTGAAGTAGAATTAGCACTGAAAACAAACAGAGCAGCAACGAAAACAAGCGGTTTCGCGCTCCTGGAAAGAGAATTATTACTATATTCCCTCTACGCGTTCTAGGTATTAGCTGGCGAAAGAACGAAGCCGTCTGTGTCGGAACGGAACAATCTGTTTCGGGATATTAAGTCATCAATATTGCGATTACAGAATCACCGACCGGGTGCTGCAGCTATTTCTCCACCATTTGTCATTTCAGTTCGGCGTGTTGTCAACGCACCCACACGTTCCCTATCCCTTCCGCATTTCACGAATCGTATGCTTTGACAGGGGACGGCGACGTAGTACTGTGGCTTCTTCGTTTATTAACCTGCGTTGTTAACGACAACGGCGACGTGGAAACAATCCCGTTTCAAAATTTTCCTCCCTTGCGGGAAAAAATACTCTACACAGTAGGGCCCCTACTGTTTACCTGCTTCCCCTTCCCCCTCGGTG
Source organism: Anopheles culicifacies (assembly GCA_000473375.1). NCBI lineage: Eukaryota > Metazoa > Arthropoda > Insecta > Diptera > Culicidae > Anopheles > Anopheles culicifacies. The sequence goes on from AXCM01003183.1 coordinate 19,579, forward strand.
CACCGTTATGTCAGGATGTGGTGGAGAGTTATTTGCGCGACCGTACAACCAATGCATCGATGGGAACATATAAAAATGCCTCGGTGCTAGAGTAGAACCGAGCAATAGTGAGAGCGTACGGAAGAAAACAGAGAAGGTGTGAGTCGGAGTGGCAGGTTTTCGGCAGCAGGGAATTTTCGGTGTGCTTGGCATTGCGCGAGCATTATTCGCCTGCGTGGAGCATAACTCCGTGTAGCATATAGGGAAGAGGCTTGAGTGTGTGTGCGTGCGAGAAAGAGAGCAGCCGCACAGACTCACACAACGATACGGTGAAGAAAAAATTCCCCGGGAGATTCAGTCGAAAGCGAAGAGCGCGTGCGAGCGTCGCCATATTGTTCGTGAGCGTAGTGCGAGTAGGTCGATTTCGTGGAGCTACGGCGCGCGATTGTTCCGTGAGCTGGTGCTGCTACAAGCGGGCCTTTTGTGAGCCTTTTCCGTCGATTGCATCTCCATAGGGCACGGTTGGTACGTTCGGTGCGGAAGGGTGACGCTGAGCATACGTTGCGAAGCTTGTAAAATCCTCTTCACTTTTCAGTGGAATGAGCAAAAGAAGCGTACCGTTGGTGGTGTAGTGTCTGAGAGCGAGTGAAAGAGATAGCGACATACAAGAAGCAGAGTGAGCGAGTGTGTGCGTGCATACGCGCGCGTTCTTGGAGTTTTTTTTTATTGTCGTGTAGCACGTAGCGGGCAGTTAGGGTGCGACGGGAAACAAAGTCCCCACGCAAGTGGAAGAAAGGAGGACAACGACTCCCCCCAAAGCGCACACACGTAGAGGTAGAGTGCGAGTTCGTGTGTGAACGAAACGCGCGCGTGTGTGTTTGTGCATGCTTAGTGTGTGCAGTTTTCTTTCCTGCTGGTGAAAGGAAAAATCGAGAAAATCTGTACGGTAGTGGCCACAGCAATCGTGTACAGTAGGCGTTGTGTGCGTGTTTCCATTTGTTCGATGCAAGAATGGAAATGTCGTGAAAGCTTCCTTCTCTTCGGTGTTGAAAATAGTAGAGCCAGTGCGTGAAACGCGCATGAAAAACGTCCCATAAAGTTAAGGTAGTGTGTGAGCGCGAATCCGTGATACTGTTTCATCGTCCGTCATCGTCCGCCGTGGTGTGACCGTACAGTGGAGTGAGCGAAGGAAAATTAAAAGGGAAAACGCGTGATTTTCTGTTCCAGCGCGTGTGAGGCTGCTGCTGGTCGAGAATACGTGGAGATAGTGAGCACAATTCGTGGGAAACAGTGATTATTGAAGAAAAAACGGACACGGTTCTGGCCACAAAGAGTGTGAATTTGTTTGAGATTAGAGTGTAGTGCGTGAGAGTGAGTGAGAGTGAGGAGCACAGAGGCGTTCGAAACCATGTCGCTCCCTATCAACTCACTGTACAGCCTGACCTGGGGTGATTACGGGACCTCGCTGGTGTCCGCGGTCCAGCTGCTAAGGTGCCATGGCGATCTGGTGGACGTCACACTGGCCGCCGGTGGCCGTAGCTTCCCGGCACACAAAATCGTGCTGTGTGCGGCAAGTCCATTTTTGCTGGATTTGCTGAAGGTAGGTTTGCGTTCTGTTCTAGTACGTGCGTGCGTTCGCGTGTGTGTGTGTGTACGCGTTAATGTGAAGGGGTAGAGTGCGGACGCGGTTTGGAAGTCAATGTAGAGTTTATATATAGAGCTCGTAGTGGGTGTGTTGAGAGGGGCAGAAGAGGAAAGGAACGATCGCGCAACTGTGAGAAAGAAGAGACGTATTCTCACTGTCCACGTCAGAGTGAGAAGGAAGGAAAAAAAGGGTTAGGGCAGGGGCGCATATATTTGCTCTAAAATTCAAAGAATACCAAAAAGTGCACCATGGACATGCGGGTGTGTGTGTGTGTTAGTCCCTTTATAGGGGAATGAAAAGGGAAGGAGAAAGCAAGAGTAAAATATCGTGTGTCATCTCCACCTCCCCCTAGTGAGAAGAACGAGTGCAGTGAGATGTACGATATGAGATGTTTTATTTTGGGAATCGTACAAAACCGTAGCGCATATATTTTGGCAAAAGGTTTATCATACGATCCTACAAAAGATTATTTAACGCACTCACAATGTTAAACTATAATATATGTATAGTTTTAAAGGCGGATCGTAATGAAATGTATCTAAAATAGGTGTAACAAGAATGAGCTGTTTTGTGTGAAAAAAGTGACCAGCTCGGTGAGGTGAAAAATAGTCTCTCTTGTTGAGATGCGGGTAGTTTCTCTTTCTTTTCCACATAGCAAGCTTCAGTAACGGGTGGGACGAAAGAGACTATCGGAGCATGGCAACAGCGAAAGAGAGAGAGAAAACGAGAGGAAGAGTGGAGAGTTTTTTTGTTCTTTTAATTTCTTTCGCTTCCAACAATATGTGTGTGTACGTGTGTGTATGTGGAACGTCCATGCCGCTGCTCTAGTCTCTCAATAAGAACCGGCACAAGTGTTGCCAAATTTTGTTTATTTTTCTTCGCAAGTAGAGGGATTCTTCTTCACAACAGTCGAAGGGGGTTGGAATTTTTTTTTGTGATAAGAGATGCGAATGCATTTAAGCTGGACCAATTCGATTTTCATTTAAAATGGGCAATTAGTTGTGGTGATTAATTGCTTCCTCGTTTTTAAATTTCCCAAAATTTCAAGTGGCTGTGAACGTGTTTGTGCTATGCTATTTTTATACTCCGCTGTTGGGGTGTTCCGTTAGCAACGCTATTTCAATGCGGTTGTCATCGACGGTGATCTTTTCTTACCCGAATCCCCTTTCCATTCCCTTGCGGATGTTGTTCAAATAGGCATGAATTGGGGTTGATGGGTGGTTGTCAGATTGCGTGCTTGTTTTTTGCCTGTCTTTCTTTCGCTTCGCATCCTCCATCGTGTCTCGGTTCGAACATTTTCCATCCGAAGAGCAAGCAAAACAGAGAAATTGCGAAAAGAAGCCAACGCCATAACTCTCTTCTTCCTCTCGGCCTCTCGGGGTGGAAATGCATTCCCAAGCAAACGCACTCGGCCCACAGAAAATGTAGTCCACCGTCACGATGGTGATAATAAGCATGAGATAGAAAAGAGTCTCTCCTCACGGCATGCTTACGGTGTGTCTGTGCGGCGTGCGTGCTGTGTGTATATGTGCATGTGCTGTGCTGTGGGACATTGTGGGCGAGCGCCCTCTTTCCACAAACTCTCGGAGATGCAAAGAATTCCTCGCGCACACCGGGATGATCTCGCTCAATAAATGATGAGGCTGAGGAGGAGCATGCAAGCATGCACGCAATCAAGAGAAAAGATCGAGTATGCTCTGTTTTGATTTTTTTTGCGAACACTTCAAAACACCACAAACAACGCTTTTTGCGTAAGGGTGAGGGGGAGGAGGAGGAAAAGGAGATAGTGTTTAAGGTCGTAGGCAGAGGATTGTCTGTTTTTAAGCGCTTCCTACGAGCAATGTCCTGTAGTTGGGGATCTTTACTTGTGTCCTGGAATGTACAATGCTTCCTACTTTCAATCACAATCACATTCAGTGCATATGATCTAGAACAAAACCACCTTGCTAAATTGGCTTTTCGCGTCATTAAAGATAAAGAGTTTGTTCATTGAACATCCCAAAACCACGGCATGTGTTGTAATTGCCATTATTTACAGTGTACGACGCTGTAGCTTTCGCTATCAAAGCTGATACAATATACCCCCGAATGCGCGCACAGTTGGCATAGATTTTCCACATCCCACTCAACCAACGGCGGGCACTTGGGAAGAAGGGAGTGAGGTCTTGTTTGATTCTGCGCAATGGAACGGCAAATGAAAATGCCCGCACATCAAAGCGCATTTATATGACGAAAAATGGCAAACGCTTACCAAAAGATGATATGAGCTGAATTCAATAAAAAAAAACACAATGTTGATGATTCCCTTGAGCACAGTAGAAGGGACTGGGTGGGGGCGGGGGTGGGTAGTAAATGAGCAAAGCAACCGGAGGTTTATGTTGTCACCAGCGATAGAAGTGTGCGAATCGATAAAACAATTTCTCATAAAACATATAAAACAGCGCCTCCTTTCTCTCCTTCTCATCGTTTCGTTTGTTTCGCTTTCTCGCTTTCTCTCCGTGGTTTTATCCCACTCTCCTCTTCGCTCACGGTTGCTCTCCTCTTGCATCCATCGTTTGAATCTCTCCGGTGGTTGTGTGCCTCTACGAGCATATATTGTGTGGCGGGAAATTAATCCACATCCCTTCCCATCCCAAAACATCGGCGAGAAAGACTCGGGGGGGTGGCCAACTTACAAACACGATCTCTTCTACCTTAATTCACATACCGTAAAAAAATGCGAAACTCTCTGTTTTGATGCGACCCGCCGTGTGCTGTGTATTTTCAATGATTTCTCTTTCTCACATGTGTACGCTTCTCAAATCTCCACAGAATACACCATGCAAGCATCCCGTCGTTATGCTGGCCGGCGTCAATGCGAACGATCTGGAGGCGCTGCTCGAGTTTGTGTACCGCGGTGAAGTGAGCGTGGACCATTCGCAGCTTCCCTCGCTGTTGCAGGCAGCTCACTGTCTCAACATCCAAGGCCTGGCACCGCAAACCGTCTCGCACAAGGATGATAACACGACGTACACAACCTCGATCCAACTGCACCCGACCTTGGTGCCGCAGAACCACGTCAAGGCGGTGATCGATGTTTCGAACAATGTTTGCGTGAGTAAACTGTCACTTCCAATGAGCTTTCGCTTTCAGACTGGAGTGTGCCAAAATCGCGGAATATCCTACCATTCCTTAAAACCCTTTATCAACTTATACATTCTTTCTTTCACTATCTTTGTTGTAGACGGCGGAAGAACTGATCACAACACTCGGACCCACACAAACGGTACAGGCACAAGTAATTGAAACGATCACACCGGATCAGATGTCGGATGAAGTAACGAAGGACGTCATTAGCCAGTTCTTGCCCACACGCAAGCGCAAGCAGCGCACCAAGAAGACGGGCAATCAAGGACAAGCAGGTGCAGCAACTAACAGTGCCGGCGGTACTCAGGCGGCCAAGGTAATGAAAACGGATGATGACGGTACAACGATTCAGGTTATTGTGAACAATGCGGAAGAACCGACGCTCGTACAAAAGGACATTAAGAAGGAAGCAAACGCTGACGGTACCACGGTAGACACGAAGGAAGGCATCATCAGTAAGTGTCCTGAATGGTGACAGGTATTTCAAGATCAATTAAACTCTTACCCTTGTTATTGCATTCTTTGCAGAAAATAAGAGCAAATCTCAATCGGAACAACCCGCAACCTGTCCGATCTGCCAGGCCGTAATTAGACAGTCAAGGAATCTACGTCGACATCTGGAACTGAGACATTTCAAGAAACCTGGCATGAAGAAGGAACGCATCCGGAAGAGCAAGAAAGGTATAGATTGTTAGAAGGTTGAACTGATACAATTAGCAACCGGTGATACGTATTGACGAATCGTCATCATTTATACAGGTCAAGGTTCGAATCCTAATCAAGCAAACGGAGGCAATGGCACAAACTCAGGCAACGGTACGGTAACCAGTGATCAGGTCGCACAACAAGCCCAGCAGCAAGTCGTACAGCAACAGGCCCAACAGCAACAGGTGGTACAGCAAGGACAGCAACAGCAGACCACAATCGACACGACCGGCACGATATCCGTCACCGTATCTCAGGCCCAGGCACAACAAATCGAACAGGCAGCCGCCAACGGACAGCAGCACGTTGTGACACAGCACGAAAATGCGGACGGCACCACATCCCTTTCGATCGCACAGGTTCAAACGCTCGATGGCCATCAGCTTGCAATTGGAAATCTCAACCAGGTAAGCATCACTAGTGCCCAGTGGCCGATATGAGTTCTACAATGATAAACACCCTTTTTCCCTGCACTTATAGGCCACACTGATCCGAACCGGTGAACCAATCGAAACGGGCATCATTGCAACGCACGAGCCGACGCTACGTCCCCATACGGAGCTGTTCCGCGTCGGCAACACCGTCTACACGATAGAGGAACGTCGGACGGACACCACCAATCGCCTAACTTAGAACGATGCGGACGTCGACAACGGAGAGGGCGACGTTTATGAAATAGTGGAAGGTGTCGATTACGATTGCATCATCGACAGCGGTGTCGACGTCGAAATAGAGGAGGAAACGGGCGAGGTGGTGGAACAGCAACAACAGCAACAGCAACATCAGCACGGACAGCATCAGCACGGTGGCAACGGTGGTGTTGTTGGATCGATCGTGATGCAAGAGGATGATGGTGGTGCGATGGTAAATCACGTGGAGGAGGTCGAAGAGGACGATGACGATGTGCAGGAGATCGTTATGGATGCGGCTTCGGTAGTAGCCGTACGGCAAGCGGATGAGATGATGGTCGGTGGCGATGTTAGTGGTGATACAACGGATGGTGTCATTATCGATGCCACTACGGATGATGAGGAAGAGCTGCTTCTTCACCATCATCACCACTCACATCACCATCAGCAGGTGTTGCATCATGCACTGGAAGTGGACGAAGACGAACACCATCATCACCATCATGCCGTGCAGCAACAACAGCAGCAGCACCAGCAGCAGGATGTATCGGACGATCATCATCATCAGCATCACGTTCATCACGTGGTAGAGGAGGACGATGTAGAGGAGTTGAGCGGTGTGGTAGAGGAGCTGGAGGAGGAAGAAATTGTGCAGCAGTTCGATGGTTCAACGGTCGTCACCGTCACGACGGCACGGGGGAGCAGCTCAAGGAATGCTCACCATAGCGGTGGTATTAGCTTCGTAACGACCGAGTTGCCCCTGTCCAATAGGCGCCGGATTGTCCGACGGACGCTCGGGAGCGTCCTGCAGGACGATGTGGTAATAAGCGAAGCTGGTGATGGTACGATCGTTGAGATGCCCATTCCTGCAGGGAGTAGTGGCAGAAACAAACCAAGACATGATGGAGTAACAGACACCGAACGTACCGGTGGAACGGCATCTGCAGAGGAAGCAAATGCTGCTGGAACGATTGAAGGTAGTACTGATGGAGGAGGCGGAGGAGGTGGTGGTGATCATGCCGGATTACCATCGTCTTACAAACATTTTTTTATCCTCTAAAGGAGGAAGTCTCTCCCGTATATTAAGGCCCGTGTCGGTTAATCGGTGGAGAAACAAATTCGTTTTTTTTTTGTTTAATCTCTCGACCTCATGTCACACCAGAACACTAGTCGACATGTTTTTTGAATGCTATATTTTTTTTTGTTAGACTATTTTTGACTCATTATGAATTTAATGATTTGAATCGCCCAATAAGGTCCTCTGGAGTCTGCCGCGTTCGATGCGATTCCTCCAAAAAAAAGGAGGAACAATATTTGAGCTGAAGAAGAATCTTTCGAAGAGTCGAGATGCTTTTGCATACATTTCTTCCGTTGTTTCCAACACGTCGCCCCTATTTCATTTATTTTATAGTTACTTGTTAGAATTTGCTCTAATGTTTAGGTTTTAAATGTATTTAGTATATCGATAGACAGAT
>KI423360.1:11590-22037 GCA_000473375.1 Anopheles culicifacies
AACAAAAAACGTATAAAATCATCGCCAAATGAAGGTACAATACAATGGATTCGCTATAGATTTGTTGTAGAATGCGAGAATGCCTAGTGAAGGAAATTCAGGACCAGAAAATAACACACAAACACATACAGACACAAAAGACATGATCGAAGAGCAGGAAAAGGTGCATGTCCCTAATATTGCGCACATACGCACATGATGAAGATACACATATATGTAAGTTTGTTGCATGCCGCAAAACGAAAGCACACCGTAATATGTGTTTTGTATTGTTTGAACCACAGTACAGCATCTATTGTTGGTTATCATTTATACTGCAACGAGAGTACGATGATCTGTAGATTCCCACGAAGGCTTCCATATGTAATACGGCTAAACTTCTCCATCGTCTATCATAGACACCCCTTGCGCAAAGGCTAACGCAAGCGGAGCGATATTGCTTTAACATGTGCTGTACAGATATCCTATTACGATCTTTCTGCTACTTTTAATTGTCGTATTTGTTTCTTTGCAAACCTTTATAGCCTTATGGTTCTTTTATTTTTATGTTTTGCTTATACAGTATGCATTGTTAATTATATATAAATGGCCGATCTGTTACAAACCGGCGCCAGCTCTTTCTACTCTGTTCTTTATGCTTAACAACGGCCCCACTTTTGTTAAGTACATACTTGTTAAATAGTCAGTTTTACAAAACAATCAGTCGTAAATGATTTTATCACGATTTGAAACTTTATAAAAGTTAGACGTTATTATTATCCTCGAAAAAAACACAAACAAACGAAGCGTATGGGGCGGGCAGAAAACCTAAAGCTGAATGTGATGTAGCGTTAAATAACGACGACAGAGACATTTACCGAATAGTTTGTATAGAGGAGAAAGCGAATGGGATTATGTTTCGCTTTCGGCACTTGTTTCGTTTTGACTATCCCTCCATCAATCATCAATCCCCATTACTAAAGAGGGGACAGTGTTGCACAACAACAGTGACACGGTTTACGGAACCATCTGTACTCATGCAACGGTAGAGGGAATGAAGGCAAAGGGTAAACGAAAGTGAACAAAATATAAATTAAAAGAAAATCCACACACCCACAAATACACACTCTTCCAAGTAAAAAAAAACTCTACATCCAAATACGGTAAACAAATTGATAAAACGTAGTCAGAAATAAAATGATTTGTGCGTGTGGTATAAACTATGTTCACTCAGCGCAGGCCAATTATTGTAATTGAATTGAAACCAAGCTGAGAACTAGACATACAAATAGGCACACAGTTACACAATAAACAATAATAAACGTTATTGTATGGAATATACTTCGCACGTGTCAGCTTTCTTCAGATGCGATTATCCGAAATGCTTTTGTATAATTTTATCTTCTACTGAATATAAAATAAACATTTCTACCCGCATTGACTGTTAACGGTACAATCAAATTTAAACAGGTATTTTATACCAGCCCAACCGACAGCTGTCAGTTGACAGTTGTGGAACGCATCACGGTTGGTAGCACTGTGCGATGTTATGTGCGAAACATCAAATGCCAAGCTTGCCACTATAGCTTTTCCGGTTTCGCTCTTTCTTTCCCGATCAACACATCAAGATGGGTAAGTCGCCGCCTGTCCATGTCCACGGAATAAGTGCTCAGAAACGAACGAAAATGCATCGGAAATGTGTGTGACTGGCCGTGCACGGACTTGCCGCAGCGCAAACCACATGAAGTGAGTGAAAAGTGGAATAGTGAGACGGTTCGTGCAGTGTTTTTCTCCGTTGCAAAGGTCCACGTTTTCCGATGTATTTGTGTTATGGCTGTCTCGCGGTTGTCACACCGCCGCATCGTCGTCTGGAGCCATCCGTGGTGGGAAATGGTGCCGGGTAGGAATGTGAATTAACCGTGTTTCCGTGTCTGGCTCGTGTTGTTTGCAGGTATTAGCCGCGATAGCTATCATAAGAGGCGAGCCACCGGTGGCAAGAAGGCCGCCATCCGCAAGAAGAGGAAGTATGAGTTAGGACGCCCGGCCGCCAACACCAAGGTAAGAAGCACATTCACATCAGAAGAGCATGCCTTTTTCAAGTTCGACTACTTATCGTAATGCTTTGATTGTTCTTGTAGATTGGCGCAAACCGTGTCCACTTCGTACGAACCCGCGGTGGAAACAGGAAATTCCGTGCTCTCCGTTTGGATTCGGGCAACTTTGCCTGGGGCTCGGAAGGTATGGCACGCAAGGCACGTATCATCGATGTCGTGTACAACGCATCGAACAACGAGCTGATCCGTACCAAGACGCTGGTGAAGAACGCGATCATCGTCATCGATGCCGCACCGTTCCGTCAGTGGTACGAAAGCCACTACCTGCTGCCGCTGGGCAAGAAGCGCGAGCTGAAGGCCGGCGAGGAGGATGTGTTGAGCAAGAAGCGCAGCAAGAGCAACCTGCGGAAATTCGTCAAGCGCCAGAAGAACGCCAAGATCGATCCCGCGGTGGAGGAACAGTTCAACGCTGGTCGTCTGCTCGGTATGTATCCGATGGGAATTACAGCGCGCGCAGTGTGGTGCTATTCGAGTGTGACCATGATGGAAGTTCTTAAATGATGATAACAAAGATGAGATTCACGTCTACACTTCGGTGCAGATTTCGCCAGTTGGTATACTCGTTTTGAGTTGCCTCTGCTGGACACAGTGAGAAATGATCCACATCGTCATAGTTACACTGAACAAGAACTTCTACAACGTGGCTCGAATAGCACCCGAGTGAAGTTGTGCTTTTTACAATTCTTACTAATGGTGTGTGTTTCTTCTTTGCAGCCTGTATCGCTTCCCGCCCCGGACAAGTTGGCCGTGCTGATGGATACATTCTGGAGGGCAAGGAACTTGAATTCTACCTTAAGAAGATCAAGAACAAGAAGTCCAAGTAAGCGGCGATGGTGGTGGTGGTGTGTCAGTGTGCGTGTTGTATTGGAGGAATTGGAGGGAAACGTTGGTGTTGGCCCCGTTGCCGGTTTTCCGGATTGTCGTAAGGAAAATCGATCGGCGGCAAGTGCTGCTGCGATCCATTCCTCGTCGCAGCTTAGAACTACAAATGCCAACTGCAGAAGAGCAGCAAGACAAAGGACAACGTGAAGTGTGCGCCGAAAGGAGGAATAAAACAACATAAAACCACACACGCTCATTGTATAGTTTGTGTTATTGCAAGATGATGTACAATATTTAGCAAGATTATCATTAAACATACCAAAGTAATAACTCCTCAGTAGACCATTAGTTAGCCCCAATCGAGAATTATATGATAACGTACGGAAGTAATGCAATTTAGGCGTTGAATCGAAGCAAAAATACTTGCAGAACAGTCTTAAATCCTGATCCTTGCAACTTTGACCGGCACAGAAAGGCCGGTTTGCTACTGTATTGCTTGTATTCTGAATAATGGGAGGAACCAGTGAATTTATTCTTTTCCCTGCCATGGTTGGCGCGGGTGATATTTAGATGACTTTATCTACAAACAAATTGTGTATTATCCTTAAAACCTTTTCTAATATTTTACCTTTTTCTGTAAACATTGTTTACGTTTCGTATTTGATAAAAAACATTTCCTCGATGCAATGTCACTAGCATGACCGCAGTCCATCCCACTGTTATGATTGTTTGCGCGTGTATCTTTGTGGCTATCGCGCAAGAACCAAAACATAAACCAAAATTATCTGCCTGCATGCTGGAAGTTGTCAACGGTACGGAAGGAAAAAAAAGCAGGCACTCACATTAGATCAATAGAAATCGCTACAACGAGGTACCGTTGTTAGAACCAATCTTCCTGTGAATAATACTCACCTACCTCACTCAGCAAGGACAGCAAAACGCCGGGAGAATATGGGCAGACGACGCGTTTGAATCACGGTGCAAGAGTTAATTAAGTAATTGCGGCAGGATGGCGCCTGACCTAAATCTTCCAGCCCCAGCAACTACAGCTGCAGCAGCTCTACGGATGGATTGCTATTATTGATCGTGCAACGTTGATGGTCGCTGGCACAATCGGTGTAAGATGATACCATGGATGCGTGAAAAGTTCGCCGAACGACGTGCCCGTTGGCAACAGTCACGCAACAAACAGCCACGCGGTCTCGCCGATGGAACGTCTAGCTGCAGTTCGGCCTCGTCCAGCACGGGTCCGGAACCATCGTCAGGTACGACGACACCCGGAACAAATGTATCCCCGGTACATCAGCCATCAGCAGCCTCGCGTCAGCACAAGCATCGCCATGGGCAACGCTCATCGAAAGGGCATCATCAGTCGCAGCAACCGTCGACCAGCGGATCATGGCGTACGAGGTAAGTGTAGAGCAACAGGGAAGAGGAGGTCGATGGATAAGATATTCAGATGGTTGTTCGGATCTCGTAAAAATAATAAAAGCACCAGGTAAGTTGTGTTGTGTTTCCACGATTGGCTCTGGCTCGGGCGCATGGGTTCAGATCTCTCACACGTAGACGATAGGTCAGTGAAGATGTTTAAATATTCATCATGCCCCGAATGTCGTTATGTGGTGTGCTAGGGATAGGACGATAAATTGGGATATTCATGTTGTGGGAACAAGCGCGCTGGAAACACCACTTCGCTCCATTATCCATCGATTGAAATTCGAGACAGCGCGCACCCTCTGAATGCTTCCTCTGCCAATTCTATTTATTGTTCCGGATTTTTCGCTTCCTCTCGTTTGCTTTTAGATCAACCAAAAAGGAGGCACAAGATGAGGGCCCATCAGCTCACTGCTCCACACAGTCCGTTTCGTTGCGCATTATAAGTCCACGTGGTGGTATGGTCGATGTGGAGGTGCTGCGTACGTTAACGGGCCGGCAGCTAAAGATGTACGCTCTGGAAAAATTCGCCAGCAATGCCTTCACGATGCCACACTTTTCGTCCGATTTGGATGAGCTGGCCGATCGGTACCGGATGATAAGGTCGCACAACAGACGCATCTTCCGCGATGAGGATGTGTTGAGTGAAGTTAACGATGAAGGTAAGAACATTGTGTGAAAGCCGTGTACAGTGGAAGAAATGATGTATGATTTTGTTGATGTTTGCAGAGGAGTTTCTACTTGTGGCCAAACGGATTGATGCAACACCAGCTGAAGAAAGCCTTAAAGGACCCTCGCCGGCAGAGATACTTGCAGCCACACGCCACATTCCACTGTCCCGCATAAATCAGGCATCGGTTAACTTCAATCTAAGCATGCTCCAATCGGATGTAAGTGTTTTCTCTTTTACTCTCCACCTAACCAACGTCACCATGGATACTGTACCGAGGAATGTGTTTAATTCTTCCAAAGCTGCAACAGGATCTTCGGCGAATTATGATCTCACTCTCAAGAGCGTCCGCTTACGTGCACGGGACGGGACCATGCGCGGACAAACTGATTGCCCTGTTTCAGCAACGACTCATCAACCGCAAGCGTCATCAAATTAGCTCAGTCGAGACACTGCTCGAGATGGGCTTTTCGTTGGACAAAATTAATCAAGCCTTACAAATTACGAAGTATGTGGACGAAACTCCCCCCCCCCTTCGTACTGTTGTTCAACTAATTTCCCAAATTTCGAATGTATTACAGGAACGTGTTCCCGGCGGCCATAGACTGGCTAATACAGAACGACAGTACGTCGAGGTTTTTCAACTGTGATAAGAACGGTTCGAGTGCGTCCACTTCCGCCACGACGAATCAAACGCTGGACGTAGCTGCTGCGGCTAGCGAATCGCCGAGCGAAAGTGGCCTCACGCCACTCGCCAGTGTGCTGCACCGTGGAAGGAAGAAATCAAACGTCGAAAGTGATAGCCGATCGGCTTCCACACCATCGTCCACTGGGAACTCGATCGACGAGGAAGAAGAGTGCGCGGATGGAACGAACGAGGAAGAAGAGTGTGCGGCCGTGAGCGATCCTTTTACAGTTGCGTTTCGTCCTTCGTTTGTTGGAGACTTCTTTTCGCTATTTGTATAACACGCTTATTTGTTTTGTAGATAAAACGCGAAAATGTTGCTGCCTTGCTGGAAATCGTGCGTCTGTATTCGGAGAAGACGGTCGTTCCGATGCCGGAGTTGGTGTCTTCGATTGCGGAAATGGGCTTCGAGGAGGAAAATGTGCGTGAAGCGTTGATTGCCACACACAACAATCAGTCAGCGGCTGTAAGTTCTTTGTTCTCATTCAAAGTCATCTATCTGTATGAATCATCCAAGTGGGCAAATGATTCTGAACTAGCGATGGTACATACGACTCTTCTCACGGATCGACCCGAACTCGAGTTCGTTCCTATTGGAATCGAGTTCGACCCGTGGGTGCAATGGGTTCGACCAGTACCAGCGAGTCGAATTCGCGTATGGAATTTTGCACCCATGGGTCGGCCCGAATTTTTTAGAGTTAGGAAAACGGCCCGAACCGCTCCGGGTCGCTTGCGGATGGCTTCGACCCAATAGGTTCGGGTCGTCCCGCCCATCACTATTATGGACTAGTGATAGGTAAATTTGAGAATCAAGCGGAACTGGTTCCGAAAGGGTCCAACAAAAATTGGAACCAGTTCCGGAGGGCAGGTGCAATCGAACCGTCCGAAACCGTCCGGAGCCGTCCGGAATCGTGCGGAACCTTCCGGAACAATAGGAACCGTCCAGAGCCGTCCGGAACCGGCCAGATCCGTCCTTTTCCTCGGAATCGGAACTTAAATGACACCCGCCGGAACCGGATCGGAATCGTGGGTCCGTTCCAGGGAACCCATCACTATTCTGGACCTCTGTTCTGAAGATACATGGGTTCTGAAATGTTCATGAATCCTCAAGGTCAAATCCTTCGTCAAATCGTCAAAGATATATCTTTCCTGATTCCCTGAGATTCATCAATCCTCAAAGATTCATTCATCCTCCTCTTCTTCGATGGCTCTATAACTTTGAGAGGTCTTGGCCTGCCATTTCTGGTTTCCGTGACTTAAATGTACCCGCAACAGAGTCAAGTCCTGCGTACGGGAGAATCGGCCCGAATGGGAGATTCCAACCTCGGTCCTGCCCCATCAGAGACCGGCGCCGCTCGGAGATCCTCTACCACCGAGCCGCTCCGCATGTTTATTAATTAATCTTGATATCTTTGAGGATAAGATATCTACAAAGCTTCATGAATCCTTGAATCTTGAAAGACTCCTTATTGGAGATTTATATAGATGACTCTACTCAAAAGACTCATTAAGGACAAAACTACAATTTAGTGTTGGAACATCAATTAAATTTTCTTTAAATTGTCCCATCCTTACAGTGTGAATGGTTGCTGGGAAATCGAGCCAAAAGTGTACAAGGCTTAAACGATGGCTTGCCGGCAGAATCACCGATACTGCGTGTTCTCATGGGTTCACCACAAGTACAAATTAGTCTAGGAAACCCGAAGATGTTTATAGGTAGGTAGTGGACTTTTCCCATCCTTCTGGTAACGCTAAACGGAACGTTTCCTTACTCTCCCGCACCCCACACAGCACTAATCTCAATGTTGGACAACTCTTCCACGATGACGATGTGGCTTAGCGATAACGACACATCATCCGTGCTGGGACACATCCTGCGTACGTACCACGAGGAGAAACACATTGTCGCCATCAACCAGTTCAACAACGCGCAGGGAAGCTCTAGCAGCAACCAGCCGTAGCCGTCGTACATGGAGCCACCACAAATGCCCTCTAGTCTTTCTCGTACAAACAAATATATGCGCCAGCAAGCTGCTTTCCCACTACCATTCCCCCCGCCTTTTGCAGGCAATGGGCTGGGGGTGTGTGTTGTTGTGCAAAGGGAAACAACAAATGCCTGCCTTGAGTATTGATGCGTTTGTGCTTGTGCTTCTGTTTTCTCCGTAAACAACGATCGTACAGTAAGATGTAGTGTTGCATAAGAGATACGTGTACGCGCATGCAGCAGCAAGTAGTTTACCGTTGTTGGCCTCATGTTTCTCTCGCCTGCTCGCGATGATAGTATTAGTAATGGAGAAAGGGAAAAGAAGGGAAAAACCAAAACCAAAAAAAAACGAACGAACGAACCTTCCTACTACAACCAAGTCATACGCGTCACACGCTTTTACTACCTAAGTCAAGTTATTCGTTTTAGTAGCAGAAAGCACGGGCTTTATAGGATAGTTGTAAGTTTGGTAGCACTTGCCGCAAACACGAACAAAATGCATACTTATAATAAAGCACAAACCAATTCAGATTGATATGTGTGCGTAGGGTTTTAAGCAAAACAATGCGAAGAAGCGCCAAAGATGCACTATATGGAGGTGAAGAAAGCCGGAACGTGAACGATATTTTATAGCATTCAACGAAGATTTGTGATTTAAATGGTATTGAAACTTGTGTGAAACATTCACGAAACGAACGTACATAGTAACAAAGCGAACAAGAGATAAAGAGATAGAGAGAGAGTAAGAGAAGCACATTATGAGGAGGAAGACAAAAGAAACATAAGTTATTTGATCTTAGGCAATAGTGAAACGAATGTCAATCAAATTATAATGTTTTTAGTGTTTTCTTTTGGTTTCACTTTGTATCACATCCGGAACCAAGAAAATCCCCACTACATACGCCCTCGGAATAGTTGGAGAAGAATTTTGGAGATGTGTTGGTATTTCTCTAGTCTCGTTTATATCTGGGATCCAGCTCGGGGCTTGTCTAGGGTAAAACTATTGGACGCAATGTGCTCCTTTGGAATCCCGGCCAAGCTTTCCAGGCTTGTAAGAATGACAATGGCCTACATCACATGCCAGGTGAAGGTAAATGGAAATTCTCAAGGTCTGCGCCAGGGAGATCAATCTGGCGTTAGAGAGAGCCATCCGTGACTCGGAGGTGGAAACTTTGGAGACCATTTTGTATCAAGTCAATCAAGATCCTGGCATACGCTGATGGCATAGACATCATTGGTTTGAGACTCTCCTATGTAGCAGAAGCTTACCAAAGGATCGAGCGAGAGCGGCACTTCACCTTGGGTTGGAGATTAACGAGGCGAAAACAAAAATGATGGTGGCACCACCAACGGCCCTGCTAACAAACACAAACAATAATTTACGCAGGGGTGATGTACAGATAAGTGACCGCACTTTTGAAGTCGTCGGGAAGCACCTACAACAACATTGATGTTGAGTTATGCGCCAGGGTGCTGGCCGCCAACCGGTCATACTACAGCCTGATGAAACTTCTCCACTCTAAATACCTGTCGCGACAGACGAAGCTGGGACTGTACAGAACATTCATAGTCTCAGTACTCACATACGCCTCTGAGACATGGACATTGTCGAGAACTGGCGAAACCTTCTTAGCCGCATTCGAGAGGAAGATGCTCAGAAGCATATTTCAACAGATTCTACGAACCGTATGATGATCTCAACATCGTTCAGCGCATTAGATTTGCCAGGCTCTGGTGGGTTGGTCACGTCATGAGAATGACACCGGACGACTCAGTCCGTAAAGTCCTTCTAAATCGTCCACACGTAAAAAAAGAGGTGTGGTAAGCCCAAACTGAGATGGAGTGATGGCGTTGATGCGTTGAAGACGACAGCGTTGGACCGTGCGCGGTATCGGTATTCCTCTAGGCTCCTTAGTATCTGGGTGGCAGATGTACAGTGTTGTAGACTCAGAGCATCTGGAGAAGGAGATATGTTCGGCAGGGAGAAGAGAGAAGTGGAAAATAGCAAAGAATTCCTTGGACACTTCAGCCCCAGATGGTCACGACGATTTCGAACGGCACCGGATGTTTTACCATCAACTGGAAGGCTCTAATTGGGACGATGTCTTGACATTAAAATGGAGTAAGCAGGTGGATCTTCCTCATTTTCTGGATCTTATGCTATACTCCATTATCCAGTTCAACACTTTCTAGTTCAACTTACCAAGAATCCAGAAACCGTCCCACCGACTAGAACTAAAAAATCCTGTAAGGACAATGAATCCATCATTATACACTGGAAGATAACACACCAGTACACAGTTTTCTCTTGTCAAACAGTATTCGATTTATTTTCTCTGCCGTTGTCTGCTTTCTTTCCCTCTGTAGTCCTAGTTTCTGGTTCATTCACAGATCCAATCAGTACACAAACACACCAACACGCATTATCAAATAACAGCTCATAATAAGTTAGTCTCACATTCTTCTTTTGCTCGTACACACTACTACTCGTACAAATTCCGCAACCGCGACGAGAGCTCTCACTAATCTCATGGGTAATTGCTTCAACACTTTTTCTTCTTCGCGGCTGTCCTCATCCTCATCATCGCGATATTTACACAGGATTTGCACAGGGACAACAGTCCAGAGTTTTGAAAGCTCAAGTTAAAAAATGTACACAGCATCACCCGTTGTTGTGACACCGAAATGGAATATGAGGAACTTGTGTCCTTGTCACTCTCATGCAGATCCTCGTTTTACACACATCCACTCTACTACAC
>KI423362.1:10080-28985 GCA_000473375.1 Anopheles culicifacies
GCTTTCTTTCTTAATGGAAATGTGTGCAATACATAATGCTGGAACGATTTTTTTTCTTTCACAAAACACTGAAATCATTCCTTTCCAGCTGGGCGCATACAACGGCAAGTAGCTTAAACCCTGGCGAGGTACAGGCGAAGAAGAACCGAAGAAGCGCCTGGAACTGAAACCACACTATTTCGCGACGATATGGAATGCTTGTGTATTTTTTTCTTACCACCCCATTTTGCGACGGTATTTGAGCGGATGTCGCGATGCCCGTGTGTGCGTTTGATCGACTTCTTCTTCTTCATGGCTGGGTTATTGTGTTTTTCTTGCTCTTCTTCTTTTTCTCCGTAGCGCAAAAGCGAAGGAGAGAAGGTTTCGAGATGGAACGATTTGTAAACAAAGCGACCACCCCGGGCCGGCATAAGGATTTCGTTCTTGTGTGCGGCAAATACAATATCGCCACCGCCAGTTGCTGACAACCGAGCCCGACCCTCCTTCCTCCCTTCTCCCCCACCACCAGTTCTATGCCAACCGACATCCTTCACGTCAGCGCAACGCCACTAATAGGACGATAGATGGCCGGCGAGTCACCTAGTGGGCGAGAGAGGAACGGTCTGTCGGGCCACTCGTAAGATATGTTAATTTTTTGCTCGGCCATTCATAAATTTGGAAATCGTTTCCCACATAGCAATAAGGGTTGACCACGAACCACATCATCCCCACCAGCCACCAAACCAGCTCCAACAGCATAACTTGTTTCATTTAGTGCACAGCCATGGAAGCAAAACAAAAAAACTGACCATCCGAGGATCAAGGCACGCACACATGATGATGGACATACAGCCAACAACCAAACAAAAAAAAAAAAAGCTGTAATAATCAACCCAGCTAAGAACTATCTTTACCAATCGTTTGGAAGCAATCAAGTGGACCAATATCGATTCTAAGGCAAAGGTAAACGCAAACAGCAAGAAGAAAAAAAAACCGTGAAGAGCCACATGAAGCCCTTTTGCGCAAGCCCCAAGTGCTTATTAGTGAGTTATCGAACAACAAAGCAACAGCAGACGCCCGATTACAAATTTGCCGTACTTCCTTCCACCCTAAGCGACGTACTTTGAAGGGCACAACTAAATATACCTGGTAATATACAATGTTTTGCTTGCCTTCCTATACGACTACGCGTGCGCATAACGCTCGTTGCCCTTGCCAGGGATTTTAGTAGCTAAACGCTGGAATGCGCTCTATCTCCGCATTATCAGGTGGAAGCCACCCTAGGCCGCGCTATTGCAATCTGGCACTGTGAGCGTCTGCTTCAGTCGGCCGGTGTCAAGTGTCCGCTTCCTTACAATGTGTGAAGCACTCTCCGTGTGCGCTATCAAGCATCAGCAGCCGCCCGTCGGAGATGCCGCCCCGGATTGATTTGTATTAGAAAAAGGAAACGACACCGAGTCACAACAGCCACAGCAAGACGAGGCAAACAGAAATGAATGAACAAAAATAAAACACAACTCATACACTTAAGGCGATGTGCGATGGTGTGATACGAAGGGTAGTGCGGATGAGGTCGTGCAGACGAAGGGAACGGGAGGGGAAGCAGTAAAGCGGTACGCTAAATCCGCGACTCCGTGCTGTTCCATCGCCGAGAGCGAACCACCCTGTGAGTTCAGTGAAACACATCCTCAAGGTCAAACGAGCGCTACAGGGCCCATCCACACTGTTGTCAATTTCGAGAGCCTGGATACACACGGATACAGCCGATTTTATGGTCATCTTTATCGTCCCGTGTGAAAGACACCTTTTTTTGGGAGGAGAATCAACGCAACAGGCAGGCAGACTTTACGTCACATCTCTGCTGAAATGGTTTACAATCGTTCTAGGAATCGATGGCTTGTCTTGGCCAGGGGCCGAGATTGGTAAGAGCGTCCTGTGCGTGTGGCGTGTCCTGTCACTTTGGAACGCTGAAACCTGCGGTGCGGTACCTAACACCCAAACCGAAATGGGCCCGTCCATAAACTCCGCTCGGTTGACTTTTTTGTGTGTTGCGAGTCGGTAATGGTATACGAATTGGCCACATATTGCCGGCAGACATCCCCGTATTTTGTCATTGAGAGCCTGCAGAGTTGGGCCCGTAAATAGGCCCGGGAGGCCTAGTGATTCCTGAACGCCATTGTAAAGTTAGCTCCGACGGATGTGTGAAGCCCGGGTAGAATCTCCAACGAATCTTGTACCCGATTGTCACGAAAGCCTTCGACCCAAAAGACAACTGAATAAAAGGGCATTAGAAAGCAAAAACAACAAAGCACTTAAGCCGAAGTAGTTTAAACATTTGTGTTTCTGTTCGCCATTTCTCGCCTCCTCCAATGGTGGCGTTCTCATTATCAGCATGAGATACTTTCCCGATGCAACGACAAGGCACAAGGTTAGGGTACGTCTCGGGATGCGATGGGCGAAGGGTGTCCTCATCACACTACCTACACACAGTGGGAAAGGTTGGATTGTAAAATCTCAAGTACCAAGAAGACGGCGTGGCAGGCAAGATGCGCGACAGCCATTGGGAGACTCCGGGATATATCCGTTGAACCGATGATCGAATGGAAATACCCCGCACCGGATGGAGTGACAATTTCATTTAACCAGTGTAAATTATTGATCATTTGAAGTAACGCTCCAGTAAGTATGTGTGTGGTTTTCTCCAGCATTAAAACAAAAGACCGGGCTCTCCGTTTCAGCACTGGACGGGCATCTGGTAGCGAACGAGGTCTCGGCTGGAAGACCGGGTGCCTCAACAATGGTGAACCGGTTCCGTTGTGATAGCAGGCAAAACAGCTACACGGTCCATTATGGCATTATGTTTATCAGCCGTAAAAAAAGACTTTTGAATGCGATACAAACCCCGAAAAAAACAACTAACTGGCAAAGATCAACCACCCCATCCAGTGGAGGAATGTTTGGGAAGTGCTTGTCAGTACCAACAGACGCTAGGCAGGATTGACGCACGATTCACCAGATGGACGGCAAGGATGATGACGAACGTTCCGCGACTAACTGAATGAATGAACGTCGGAGATGGATCGCTGACAGTGGACCCTTCGAGTTCCAAAAAATGTGTTTCCCCAGGTTTGTTTTCTTCTGCGCTCTCTTCTATTCCTGCTTTGTTTCAGCGGAACACATTTGCTGGAAGATGTCAACAAATTAGCTGGACCATGTTTCCCTTTCCAAGACTTTTGGAGGATCTCGTTCACGGAAGACTGCATCGCCAGAAGGAAGTGTGACCTCTGGCAGGCATGTCATCGAGCTATGGCAGAGAGGTGTAATTTGTTATGAGTCAGTAAGTTTTTCCGTAACCTGCCCTGCGTCATGTGCGGGAGTTGCTGGAATAGGTCTTGGGGGATAGAGACTTTCATAGATGCACCGGATGTGGATGCAGTTCCTTGCACACCGTCGGCATCAGTTGCGGTGAGACGAATTAGACGGCCCTCATACGCTGAAAGTCTTCGTAAGAAAATCGTTACTACTGTATAGGCATCCAGTTGGCAGAGGCCGAGAGGTCACGATTGTCGGAAGCGTGCCAGGAAACGAGGTAAGGTTTCTGTTTCTTAAAGTCATACCGAAAAAGGGTTGCTTGAGCTTGATGAACGATTGTTTTTTTTTTATTGAAGAGTCGCTAGATGGGTGGATATTGGAGATCGTGCCGCTGTAGTGGAGTGGTGCTAGAAACGGGAGCTAGAACCTTACGTACAATAATGCTTAAAGATCCGTTTTGTTCCCCCTTTTTTATCAAGGATCCAGACGGGTTAGGCAGACGGGAGCTGGCAGGGATACGCGACGTCTCGGTGCGCACAAAACACAATAACTGCTGGAGTTCGACAGCGGAAGGGCGGCACCTTAAGGGAAAGGAGGGGGGAGTTCATGGAGAACGAAACACCTGGACTGTTGGTGCAGTGGGTTTTGTTTTGTTCTTCAGGACGTCAAGCAAAAAAAAAGGAGGTAGGAAGTAACAAAACGGGAACCCTCCGTAGTTACCAAGCTGTCGCTTCTAACGATCCTGTTTTAGTGACGCTATACCAACACACGAATGTTGGTGCTTCCTTTTTTTGTATTGCTGGACGAACTGCTTCCATGCTGCCTTGGCTGCTTGTCGTTACGTTCCACAGGACGCCTAACCCGACCGAGCTGTTTGAATGGCGTGCCATCACACGACCATGGGCAACTCGTTGGCACGGGTCCCCGGCGGTAGGACCAAGGCGGTACGGGAGCTCAAGACGCCAGCCGTAAGGATGTGGTAGAGTGAAACGAAGCACAAACCGAAACACCGTCAGACGCCGCAGTTACGCAGAAACATCACCAAGAAGCGAAGGGACTTCGGAGCAATTTTAGCATCCTTCAAGCGATTTGCCCGTTTACTGGGACCTGCTAAACTCCGGGAAAGAAGCGAAAGGGCTGAAAGGTCTGGATCAAACGGAGGACGGAAAAAAAACCTGAAATCTCTGCACACCGTTCCGATGTGTGAACGTGGTACGGGTCGGTGTTGGACGTTTAAGCAGAAGCGTCCGACCAGCCGAAACCCTGTTGTCATGGCTGACTTTGGTTTGGTAATCGTTTTCGCTAAAAGACGGTGGCGCTGAATCGGCGCTACATCCGCCATGACCGTAAGGATGATGAGGTTCTTTTTGCTGTTACGCACCTCATCCTCCGGCACGCATCCATTTATCGATCGAGCCCGGATCACACGACTGTCGGTATTTCCCTATACAAGAACGCTACTAACTAACGACCCTAATGGGCCTTACGTATTGACGATCCGCTCTAACAACTTAATTGTTCAGCCGCCTCTATCGATTGACCGGTGCTGTCTAATAGTGGGCGATGTGGAGAACGGAATGTTCGATCGTAAGTATGAGATTATTATGCGTCTTTCTGTGTGTGTGTATCTTCCGTAACCTTTCCATTCAATTTATGTGTTTTTTTTTGCAGGTTTCATTACAAGGTACTTGAAGTGAATGACTGTTCGACTTACTTTAAGGTGAGGAGGTTACAGCTTTTTGACGTCCTTTAGTTGTTGAGTTCTTCGAGCGCAGTGTATAGTGAATAGCACGCCAAGGATACCCCATTCCTGTTGGACGAACAAGTTTGAAGAAACTATTTACCTGCTAATTCTTCAAATCCTTCCCCCGACACCCTTGTACCACGTTCGATAACTTCGGTAAGCACAGTGCCGACCCATAAAAGTACCTTGAGGTGGAATCCAACCGTCTTGTTTAGCCATCCCACGATGTGCTGCTAAACGAACGCCGTTGTTTGAACGGTTGGCGGAAAAACAAACGTTACCTTCCGTGAAGGTGGACGGATGTGCTCTAGACAGGGAGATTCTATTCACTCTCGGGTCGCGCTTTAGTACCGGGAGGACCTTTCCAAATTTCTCACGTGGCGGCTTCCCCGTACCTCTGATTAAGCTCTTACGGGGGTATTTTTTAATGATGGAAGAAATAAATCAACCCTAGCTTGGCCGCCGACAGGTTGCGGACTATCGAACGGGTCCTGCTGCCAACCTGCACACTCACCATTCTCGGAAGATCTCGAGATCTTGGGTGCGGAATCTCCACCGGCACATTATCCTTGATGTGAGAAGATGAGTGTCGAGCCGTGTACTAATATTATTTTTTCCCTTAAATCTCAAAAGGACTCACTCGACACAAAGTGTCCGTCCGGACGGAGCAACGAAGATCCTTTCGCTGGAGCTATAAAAGCTTATCTAGTGTTGAGATACGGGCAAGACAAATAGATCGAGCCGGATTGCGTTGGAATGTGCAATAATGTGTCTCTCGTTCTGGTTGCACAATGAAGACCTGTGCCGAGGGTATCCTTTCAGAGCTTTTCACATCCAATCCTGACAATGGGCAAACACATACATACACACGGTATCCGAAAGGGCCCACCCCAGCGCTAGACGAAGGTGTCAATTTAAAATCGTGATACTCGCTTTCCATCCGCTGATTAAAGGACTTTGGCGGTCTGGAATGGAGGGGCGAGACCCAAAAAGGAAGCACCGTGTTTGGTGAATAAATAAACAGCCGAGCCGAGGTGGAAGGAAGGAGCGAAATGAAAGGAATGGGTGGGAAAATGGGAAAAAATAACAATCTTCACATTAGACCATTTGGTGCTGGGAATGCTTTACTGCCCCGTTGCAAACGAGAAGCTTGTTTGGGACGCACGGTCTGTTTGCTCTTCCCCGGGGGCCTGCAATTCTATATATCGTTTGGTCGGAAATAATTTGAAAATACATACAACAGCAAATCAGGTTCCTTGAGTCCCGAGTTCCTGGATTGCCCACGGAAAAATTTACCGAAAATTATTTGCTTTCCTAATCGCGGACGGTCTGATGTGTGTGTGTTGTTGTTTTGTGTATGCCTCCTTGGGACATTCTGGTGGTCCCAAGCGGTTGAAGATTGGTGTCCCTGCGAGGGTGCGCACGGTTTATTTGCTTGTTGATTTGAGGAAGCGCACACGTTCTTCTTGTCCAGCTTTTCGCTCACGCTCGCAATGCATTCGTTCGAGTTGGATCAAGATCAAGAGGAGTGGTTTTCTTCTCGCCATTCTTGACTCTCCAAAGAAACGAAAGATCACCAGGCGCTGCCGTTAGGTAGATAGATGGAACCGTAGAAATCGCCAAGAATTCAAGGAACATCATTACCGCACCGTTTACCATGCAGCGCCTCGACTGTTCGCCGACCTAGTTGGTGGTGGGATCCTTTCCGAATTGTCTTTCCTTTGCTTGTGAAAACTACCGTCTAATGGATCTTGGGCACAACTACCCCTGTAGCGATCGCGCTCTCGATCACGGCTGAAGCTGCTGTCCGAACTGTTTAGTGCCGGCATGCTGGTCATTTGCGTGTTCTCGGTCCGTCCTTCCTCTGCGCTGCGTTTTGTTAGCGTAAATCGATCCTCCAGAGTGAGCCTCTTTGTTTTGTGTGTGTGTGTTGGGTGCTGCTGAGGTACGGTGCTAGGATCGTACAAACCACCGACAAGCGGTAGGCGAAATATCGGACCACAAAATTCGAACCCCGACCATAATGGTTGCCATGTTGCCGCACTGCTCAAAAAGGCGCTCGCTAGTGCAGCGCGCAGGTATCCCGACTTAAATTTGCTTTATCGATGCCGTTGTCCGAGCGAATGAGGATGGCATTCAGTGGTTTTTTTTTTGTTGTTTTCGTACTCCCTCAAAAGCCGAAGGTGTACAAAAGGACCAAAAGAAGCCTTCAGTGCCTTGTGCAGTGATTTGGCGATCTTCAACCTGTCAACGGGAGACTGAGGGGTTTTGGTACGAACTACCTACCGCTTGTGTGTTTGAGAGCGATTCTGGTGGATGTTTTCTACACCCGATTCCCGATTGTGGTTCGCTTCTTGCTAACCCTTTCAACTGGCAAAGAAACTGGTTTTCTCCGGCTAGAGAGGGTGTCAAAGGCTGTTCGAGTGTTGGTGGTCAGGTTGCAGAAAGACAACGAATGTACCTAATCACCCACGATGTGGTCGGTGTGGCAAAGAAAACAAAGTGGCTAATGCGTTCTGTCACTCCTTTTTTTCACTTTTCGTTTGTAGTTATGTGCGTTTTCTTTTCGTGTTTTTTTTGTTTTGCTGTGCGAGTTTGTACTGCAAATTTTGACAAAGGCCAACGGTTTCAGGTTGCACGGTTGCAAATGATGCGATTATGGCAGGTAGCGGCGTTGCAGTAGATGTGTTGAAGGTGTATTGCTAATATGCGGGACTTTCACCAATTCATTGAAACTATATTAAGCAAAAGGCAGGAACTTGAAATGTAAATAGCTTATACCCTTTCTGGGTTCCTTGGGATCCAATTCTCATTAGGTGCCTTGAGATCCAATTTCTTGACAGTTTGTCTTACTCGTAGGATCAACTTTAATGCCGGAACAGCCTAGTAGATCAAGTTTATCCAAACAACTACTAATGAAGAGCAAGTGGACGAAGAACAAGAGGACATCTTCTTCAGTAGCTTCTCACACAAACGCTTCAAACTGGCATTGAAGGGTTAACACACCTTGCTCCATACAATGTATGGTGGTGAAGATCAATATTTGTACAGATTTTATGTCATACTGCATTTTTTCGTGCAGATAACATCTGTACACCGGCCGTACGATGCACACCAGTCATCGACATCATTCCTTTATTTGTCTTCCTTTTGTTCCGCACCTAATTAGCACATTGGTTTATCAAAACTGTGCCTTATCGTTTCGGCAGCGGGGACGGCAGGCAAGCGTTTGAAGCTTGTGCGCACATTTGCACGCAGAAACACCTTTTCGTTTTAATTATTGCGCTGCCTTCAATGGTGTACAGTTTGCTTACATCTTCTTGCAAAGCAGAATGTTTTATCCCTAGCTGTTTTCTTGTTGGTAAACATTAAACAACGAAATTGAAAGAAAGAAGGAGTGATCGCATTGCTTCGCTTCGTGACCGAATCGATTGGCCTTCATTGGCTTTGTGGGTTGTGTGGGCTTTTTCTCGTATTTTTTTCCTTCTTCTTCGCGCTCTTCAGTCATTTCCTTGCAATGGCCACCCTCAGGCCAACCCGTACCGGGTTGCAGCCGGGGTGACAGCTGCCAGCCACGAAGGAGTAAGTACGCAAGGATCCAGCGCAAGTGTAAACAAATGAAATCCCATGCACATGCGCCTGCAGGCAGCCGCCGGAGCAGCGAGACGGTTGGGGAGATGTGGAACAGAAGTGAAAAGAAAACTTCATAATCCGGTTACCCGGCCGTCGTTGGCTTTGTCTGTTTTGCGTGTTTAATTTAGCTTTATTTTTTGCAGCCAACATCCTTTGCCCGGGCGGCTGGAACAGCCCCAGATGATGCCTGCCATGACGCGTCTGAGGAGAGCCTGAAGACTTTCGGGAAGTGTGCAATCTTGAGCCCGGGGAAGTAAGAAAGTAAAACGCATAGAGCAAAAAAAAAGTTGGTCAAAGACAAAAAAAAATCAACACTATTGGTATGCTGCAACACAAAAGAAAACAGGCACGTGCTGCATTGGAACACCTGAGAAAGATGGCTGGAAGTTACGAGTAGGACAATGTAGCAAATTGCTTCGTGGGCGAATGTTTTTGGGAGGAGATCTCGATCATACCACGCGTGCAGCTGCAGAGGGATCAGAAGAAAGTACCTCGCAGCAGGCACTTAATGCTATTTTTTGCAGAGATCCAGGTTCCAGAAACAGAATCTTTAGGATCTTGCCCAGAGTTGCGTACAAAGCCCGTGTTTCGTAGCAAACGTGTAAGGATCTTAGGATCTGAAGTTTATATCTTCAATATCTGGTAATTCCACAGTGATCACAGTGATCACGGCAAGGGGAAAAAGGGATCTCCATTCATCCGTATCCGTAGAACCTCAATGCATTTCTAATGAGTGCACGCTCAAACGCGTCGTCGAAAGTACTTTCTCGTCTTGCCCAAAAATTAATCCTTCACAATTACGAAACCGTCCATGCTCCGATGGTTATATGTTTCATGGTTGGGATGAGTTCAGATTTGGGCCAAGGAGAAGAAAGGAAAAAAAATCTAGATCAATCTCAGCTCGTTCCATAAACATCCGGAAGAAACGTGAAGAGATGCCCCAGAATGACTCGAAATAAATGACTTGAGGACAACGGCAAGGATGTTGTGCAATACCATACACCTGGTCTCCAGATGATACGGGGAAAGGGATCGGTTGATAATGTTTTTATTTGCTTGCGATACCCGCGTTGTCGTCCCTGGGACGTCCGTTCCTTCACGCCATTGACGTTGAGCGGATAGATGATGGATAATGGACCGTGGTACCGTGGTTGTGCCCGGTGTCAGCAAAGGAAAAACCGTGCCACTCCAAGATAGGGCTGCCGGAATGGAAGAAATTTATGAACCTTCGGTCGTATTTTCTCTGCGCTTGATTGGACCCGCTTTCGCACAAGGGAAAAGGGTCCTGCGATGGCATTAGGGAAGTTAAGGACAAAACTACCATCTCGTGCAACCAGGAACGAAAGCCTCCTTTCTTTCAACTTCCTTCCGGAAACGGACAGGAAAACCAAATGATTTCTGGTGTGACCCAAAAAAAAAAAAGGAAAAGTGAAAGGACACCCATCCCCTAAACGGGGAGGAGATCGAATCGAAGACACCGTTACAGGAACTTCCTTGATGCAATTTGCTGCGATTTACGTTACCGTTTGTGATAGTTTCGTTCATGAAAACGTGGCCGTTTGCCACCAGCTGGGCAGCATGAGGGAAAGCAAAAATTGCACCACGTGGTCGTTAATTCGGTACGGTACGGTCTGATAGTTGATCGTAAAATCTAACTGTAAGGACATTTCGACTTTTTTCGATTCTGTTTAAATTGCTCGCCCTCGTTTGGAAGGTAGCTTCATAAGGAGAGTTTAGGATTTTTATGTGTTTTACTTGCATTGTCATTGGCTTCCTGGGGACTGCATTTTTTTCCCTTGCGTCCTTGCTCAAGATCACTCGTTAGGAGTATTATTTAAGAGTGACGCGTTTTTTTTCCTATAGCTCTATTTTCATGAGGTCTATTTTTTAGGGACATTTTTAAGGATATTTGATCGAAGAAACCTGAAGACCTCTGCTTTTTTGTGTTTTGTTTTGCTTTTTGCTTGCTTCTAAATCTTCACGTCTCTCCCTACAGCCAATCAGTCACACTAGTGGACGTGTCCCCCTTAATTAAAGTGAAGTTTCGTAGTCGTGAATGCAATTTCCAGCCTATTGTGAAGATCTTGTGATTTGCCTGTAAGATCACTGTTAGCTATTTATTTCCTTTTTTTTCTCAAGCCTACATTTAATTATACTGCTGTGAGTGCTTGAGCTCGTAAAAATAGGAAAATGAAATCGATTAGCTGTCAGAAAAAAAGGGAGGGTCTTTCAATTGCAAATATTCTTGACTATATGGACAAGATGAGATGCATGGGAATTTGTAGAATTCGCGATTTATGGCTAAAAAATTCAGTGCGCATACCTAATTCAGATTTATTTGTCGAACTAATGCGAAAAAATTGTGTGAAATTTAGAATTCTGCTATGGTGACGTCTAGAATTTCGTTAGCGCCTTCATTTTGACGTCGATACTCATTAGAGCACACAGTAACTCGAGCTTGGATGCAAAGCTTTAAATGAAAAGACCACCAGGCAAGTGATGAGCCGAAAGGGTTGTGGTTTTATGAATGAAAATTTGGCTAAGAATGTAAACATTAGACAGAAACATGAGATACGCGTCGTATCCCTTTAAACTCTTCAGCTTGATACCTTGCCCAACATGATACCTTATGTTTTTTGGGGAGATGTTTTTTTTAAAGATCAAATTGTTTCAAATTTAGCTTCAACGTAAGGATCCAACAGGAGAAACAGTGATCGAGAGAGAAATGAAATCTTCCAGTATCTAATTGCAGGAGTAAACGCACACCACGCCTAAATCAGGGCCTTCAGGGCGTGTGTGAACTTTGTAAGATCCTAAAGGAAGCCCTTCGTACGACTGCACTCGGGTGCGTTAGAATTGCACTTGAAAATATCATCATCATCGAGGAAACTGGATCCGGTACCGCTTGACCTGTACTGGCACCTACACCAAGTTTCCCACAGGACCTGAACGTTCGTCTCGAGTGCCGGGTGCGTCCGATCAGCGCTGGAAAATGCGCCCGTTTTTCTAATGGAAACCGGATACTTTCCCAGCGCTGTACGGGACGGTCGCATCTTTTTGCTCATCCCTCGGCCGATATGATCGTGCGCGATCACTTAACCCGAGCTGCCCAGCTTCCTGATCCTGTCAACGGGCATGGTGACTTCTCGTCTTGGTGACTGTGTTTTGAGTCGGGATATTAATTTTGTGATGACTTAAGCCACCGGCGTCGTGATCGTTGATGGATACACCCCGAAAAAGGCATTGTGTCGTCTTGTATCCTTGTTCACACCTACCACCACAGCATGATGCTTTCGCTGGATGCGTAAAAACCCTTTTTCTGCGTGCGGCCATTAGTGTCATTGATCCTTGGACTAGACTGACTGACAGTTGGACGAACAGATCGGAAACG
The DNA here is from genome assembly GCA_000473375.1 of Anopheles culicifacies. Taxonomy (NCBI): domain Eukaryota; kingdom Metazoa; phylum Arthropoda; class Insecta; order Diptera; family Culicidae; genus Anopheles; species Anopheles culicifacies. The sequence goes on from KI423362.1 coordinate 22,140, forward strand.
AGGCTCTGCGTAAGAAGAAATCACCCGAATAACCGGCAAGCAAAGAGAAAATATAAAAAAAAACCACAAAAACACACAGCTATCATTATTTGTAGGCCCTCGGACAGGAAGAAGTACTCCTTGCGCCATACGGAAGAGGATGCTTCGTTGCGAACCGCACGCAACCGTCGCGGTTTTGTGCAACGGAATAAACGGTGGGGCTTTTAAAATAGCGTTTGTTGCGAAAGAAGGTACAAAGCAGGAAGGAAAGCGTTTGGTTTTGTGCATGGTTTATGCAAATACGGACAGATGCTGAGCAGTGTGAGTTGAATGCCTTTCCGGGTGAGGTCTCCTTTCGAAGGAAGTTCGATGTCCAGCTCTCGTTGTACGGTGCACATGCTGGTCTCGATATGGCCGGAGGTCATGCTGAAAGGCACAGGCGAACAAACTTTACCAGAAGCGTTTGTTGTTTCCATCATCTTGGTTGTCGCACCAAGCCTTCCAAGCGTATTTGTATGGAACGGAATATTCCCTCATTTATGTTTTACATATGTTGTTGTCGTGTGGTGCTTTCGCAAAAGGGAGTCCTTGCAGGTATGAAGAAGGAGAGAAAAAAACGAAAATACTCAGGACTTCCGAAGATGCGCCCAACGGTATGCAAACCGCTTTCCACCGAAGGCATGACAGGCGAACAAACTTGTGAACATTAGCAGACACATGAGCAGTACCGATCGAACGAGTTTATTTACCTTTTTTTTTCTTCTTTCGCTCTTACCACCAATCAAGCGTTTCATTTCCATTTGCTAGAAAACATAAACGGCTGCTAGTCACGCATCAATCACGGTATGATGAAGAAAAGAAAAAAAAAACAGGACCGTCATGATTGGGAAGATCGGTTGTCGGAGGGATGAAAGTGGCAAAAGGGAGTCGGTGCTGGTATGCAAATGTGACAAAATTGGCCCTTTTGCTTCCCTTTTCGGCTTTCCTGAGGTCCTGATGAGAAGCTAATGAATTTTTGAACTCGCTGCATCTTGACGGTTCCCCCTGACGGTAAGAATGTGCTGACGAGAGCTCGTCACATAAGGGAAGTTTTTTCCTGTTTTCCCTGGACGAGAGTTTGACGTTAGAATGAAAATATGGTATCTTTTATTTGTACTTTATGCAAATATCAGGACTCTTGAGGAAGTATGTTTACGCAAGGAAAGGGCCCTGAAGAGAGTTTAATTTCCCGTACAGGAAGAGAAGGTGCACTGGGAAGGTGCATTCGGTTGCAATGAAAATTTATGAAACAGCTCTAGCATTCCCAAGACCGATTCCGTTTCCCTTAAAAGAAAGGGAATATTGGGAAAATGAAATCTCATCCAGAATCATCAAGCAGACAAAAGAATATGCTGTGTAATGAAATTTTCACATTGCGATAGGTTGAAGATTGAATTTCATTGCATTAGTTTGCATGATCTTTCGGTTCGGTGCGAATCATTTATAATGTTCTCCCAATGCCGCTAGCAGGCCGCCTTAGAAGAATGATGATAAATTGTATTTTAAGTTTTTTCTCACCTTACCGATCGTGGTTTACATTTAGCGCATGTTATAAAGATGGAGAAAAATCCCCTCTTGCTACAAACGGCGAAAGAAAAATGAAAGCTCAAAATTTCTACGCATCTTGATCGATCGCCCCGGTGCCAGCCATGAGACAAATTGGCCGATCGAAAGAAAATTGCGGAAAATCACACACGTCCGATTGTAGAGCAAAAACGGTTGCCTTTCTTGCACGATCCGAATCCATAAAGTAAATATCGATTGTGTGTTGCGTTTATTGCAAATCTTGACGAAGGGATACCTTTTCCAAACGTCTTGTTGGGTAATGCTGTACCGAAGGTGTCGAAAACTGGCGTTGTTGCAGCTGCCGCCGCCGCTGTGTGCACAGTCGATTATCCCTCGATCACCCAGGACTCTCGACAGGCTCGAGAAAGACAGAGAGAAGAAAAAGATTGCACCCGGCGAGTCCTTTACGGACATGGATCTTCGGATCTGCGACACAATAGAACCTTAACTAATCTAATGTCAGCAGCAGCAGCATCAGCAGCAGTAAAGAAAGTGACGATCTTAAAGAACCACCCGGTCGTCCTTGGGTTGCCCATTTTCAACATTGATCCTCCGGGAAGAAGATAGGTAGCAGGACGCTATGCAATTTCTACACCTCTGCGTACCGATAGACCCGGGAGAGCAATAAAAGCACTGTGGATGTGCATGTCATTTTTGGTTCTTCGGGAAGAGATTAATGGATTTGTTGCGGAGTCCTTTCAAGACCCCCGTTATTGAGGTTGACCTTTTCTCGGAGTTCGGAGTTGTTGGAAGATATGCCAAACGCCTGTCTGGAATGTATTGTTGTCCGACGTAAAGGATGCGGTGGTCAGTAGCAGCTGCGCAGTTCGAAGGTGTCTTCTTGGTTGACACTTTAGAAGCAGCTTCCTCTTAACAACAGCGAGTACGGGTGTCTTAAGAAGACGCGTGAATGGAGGTCTTTGTTGTGTCATACGCGTGCTCAGGTAGAATGAGCTCCTGGATGGATGTCACTCGTAAAAACAGATGACATTTTGACGTCAGTATGACAGTATGCCGTGGAGATCGCTCAGAGATTACCAATGTACATAGAAGGGTAGCATTCGTTGTTTTCCCTCTGGGGGGAACATTCTGCCAGATCACCAGATAAAGTCGTCATTACGTATGTCCAAATGTAGCGTGGGTTTTGATCGTTACCGCAACCGATCGAGCTCAATTAATTGTGGGTCAGCACGCACGCCACTGGTGGAAGTCCTTATTGTGCAGGACTAAATTGAACTGAAGCCAAACTTGGGCCCTTAGGGGCAAAAACGGTAAAAACTGCACCGTCCTGCAAATGTTTGAGCTTGCGGGTGCGTGGAAGCCAGCAATTAGGCCGACACCCACACAAGGGTTAGACGATACTTTGGAAGGTGGATACAATTTCAGCACAAGGGACAGCCCGGACAGTTGAAAAAACAACTCCGTGCGATTGTGGCCAGCACCCCAGGGTTATTATTTTTATGACCCCGCAACTCTTGGCAGTATGTGCAAAGTCCTGCTGGGTCCGGGAATTGACCGATCGGTAATTAAGTGGAAAGTCCAGGATGGGTTGGGATGCGCGCTCGTTCTAATTTAACCCACCAGGCAGGAAGCAGGAAGCAGACACTTTCTAGGTCACGGATAGTCTAGGCTTTCGCTTAGAACGTTCCAAAAATAGGCGGAACAAATTTATTGCTTTACAATTGACCGCCAAAAAAAGAAGGAACACTTTCACCAGACCATCAGGTTCGGTGAAATGCGGGTGATGTTCTGACCGGGTACTGGGATGTGCAATATGAGACGTGTTCCGAGATTATTTACGACCCCCGGGACCCGCTGTTTGCCATTTCGAAAATGAAGATATCACACGGTTAGTGCTTCTGAACGGACCGTGAACGGGGCCCGCCGTTCCCAGGGTGGACTGAACGTCCCGTAGAACATGGATTTGTACTTTAGAACAGCGAAACCGAACTGTCCAAGATGGACGCCGATCTCGCAAGATGCAGTCAATCTCGGCGAAGCAAGCAAGCAAGTCAATCGCTCCCGGGATATGCGGAAAGTCGTGAGAAAAACCCCGTCCGAAGCGAAGGCATTCTGCATTCTGTAGTTCGGTCGTGTTCTCAAGTTCCACCGCCACCAACCACGCCGGACGGTCCGGAGTTAACGAGCGGTAATTGTGCGCACAATGGCTGCACTCGGGTTGCCGCTATTACACCCTTTCATTTCGCTCCCGATCCATAATTACATGCCAGCACACATGCGAACGGGGCAAGCGACAGGATCCAGACTATGGACGGAGCTCGGAATTACGTCAGCGGAGTTAGGATACGCAGGGAAGTTTGCTGACAGTTTTTCCTTCTGGTGTGCCAGCGCGTTGGAAGCTTGACTCACACGACGTGCTGCAGCTTCGGTTGTCGGGAAGGTTTGAAACACACACACGGGAAAGGGGTGCGTGAGAGAATAAGGAGGAGAAAGTGTCACACTTGGACTAATGTCTAGACCCACAGGTTTAACGTAAACGACACACAGTGTGTGAAAAGTGAAAGCCCCGAAAATATGCCTATCTTACCAGCGTTCCTTACTACATGCAGAATCCATCCGGCAGCTTGGACGTCTTGGGGTTTCTGTTGCTGTTTTGCTGCCGCTGGGCATAAGAATGGAATAATCGGTATCGGGACGCAGGGTTGGATTATGGTGGAATGGAATATTGTCCCCGCAGGAACTCTTTCGTTGTAGCGGCAGAGAACAATCGGCACCGCTGATGGCGGTTGTGAATGGAGGGGTTAAGGGCGTAGAGTTCAGCATTGTTTGCAAACGATGAAATAGAGTGAAGCGGTTCCGATGGTGAGCGATTGGTTTGATTGAGGATTAATTTAACGGAAAATTGAACCATTATTGAGGCTGTTTCTGACGTACGGTGGGATTGTGACGAAGTGTATAACAGTTTTTGAAAAGTGTTATACACCCAAGATTGTCGTTAATTAAGCTTCTGAATTACTTGGTGAATGACCAGAAATGTTTAAAATAGGAATGCATCTTAAGCTCCACTCTTTTGAACAAAAATGAACTGTTATACTTCATCAAGGACTTCAATACAACAAGCAGCACCATTTCTTCTTCAAATGACTTCTTCAACAAAATAATGCAATAAAGGCCCATTCGATTATATGTTTCATGACTGACCTTAGCGAATAAGACACTTCAAAACAAAGAGTTCTCCCTTTTCTTTAACGGCCCCTCAGGGATCCTTTATCAAATTAAATTACAACACCATAACCTCATGTACCTAAGATGACCGCGGTCAGCATGAAATTGAAACGACCGCTAAGCACCGCGTATCGCAATGCTAAACCTCCTTTGTTAGGTCTATTAGCTGTCCGCGCCCGAGATCCCGCTCTGGAGTGGTGAGTCCTTTCGCGGTTTAGAGCACTAGAGGTGATCCGCGTGTCCATTACGGTGGTCACGCGAGGTCACGCTGGACGTTAGACGTGTAGGTCAACGAGTTGCTGGATAGGAAATGCTACCTATTTTGCCGTGCCTCCTGAAACATTGTTGAGGTGAAGGAATTCCTCCAAAGAAAGGACACCCCTTTCGGTGTCCCTTTCGCAGATTGAACTTCCGACCCTAGTGACGTCAGCCGTCAGGACGAGGTTAACGGACGGAACGTGATTTATCCCACCGCAGGACCTCGCGATGCACATCCCCGTTACGATCGCGGGTTCACGGTTATAAAAAAGGTCATATTTTAACACACCTAAACCGTGTGCGTGTCGTCCATTTGGTCCGTTAAAAATGACCGAGCAATCATTAATTTCGTGCCGCGCAATCGCAGGACGCGTTACGCAAACGCAAACGTAAAAAAGAACGGGGAAAGAAATGTCATTCAAAACCCTTCGTGGTCATATTTACGGTTTTGCGCTTCATCGTGCTGTTTGTAAAGTCTGTTTTAGTATTTGTTATTATTAATGATGATGAGTAAGGACAATCCTTCGAGCGTTTTAGGCAATAGGAAGATGTCCCCGAGTTTTAGGCTGCGGTTTTTCCCGTCATTAAGCAAACAGAACTGCGGGAGTCGTCGGTGACTTAACGGAAATGGGAAGTTAAAACCGGGGTCCTGTTGCCCATCTGTCCTTACATACTCCTGCACACAGACAGGAGGTGACATTTTGGTGGAGGAATTTGGTGGCAGTGCCGGAATGTGACTAAGTGTTATTAAATTACGTACTGTGGCTTATGCGGACGTGAGCCCACTTATGGGCACCCTTTTGGTGGACGATGAAAATGCACTTTTTCATGGAACAATTACACGTTGGGTGATTACAGAATTGACCGTCCACATCGGGGGTGAGAGTCGCTTATCGTACCCGGGTACGATCAACACGGTGACAATTTTGTTTTGGAGTTGTTCGGGGGAAAAGAGTAAAACACAAATTCCAATACCGCTTTTTTTGTTAGGGAAAGCAGCTGTGACCTTCACAATTATTTGTAGATCAATGAGAAGGAACCAAATTACTTCACATAGAACACAATGGGAATGTGTTCTGAAGAAGGAGCAGTTGCCATTTCTAGCGTTCTAATTAAAGAGGAAATTGTAGCAATGTTACATCATTCTTCCTGAGGGTTTCTCATCCTTAATATCCTTTTTCCCAACCTTTGAGAAATGGGCGCTTCGGTAACGGAAACCCCCGGCACACAAATCAATTGCAATTGATGCGATTGTGCATGCGCAAACCATAAAAGGAGGCAAGGCCGGGCAAGGATGCTCCGGTTTTTGGGAAAATGCATTTTCTGCACACGCAATCTTGATTTATCCGCTTTAGCCTCTTCACATTAGTCCCTCTACTTATCCCTGAAAATGCCGTTACACCGATGAGAATGCCATTCACCATTTCTTTGGGGGAAAGGGATTTGCGAGGACACCATTGTTCCGAAGCCCAACTTCCCAGAGCTTCGTGCAATGAGATGAGCCCGTGTGTGGCGGAAATACGAGTGCCAATTTTTGTATCAAAGAAAGGGATATGGCCGGAAGGATGGGTTGCTTTTTTTGGGGGTTGATTGCGAGTAAGTTATGCATGCGCTATAAAATGGTTCATTTGGGAAAGCGAAGATTTCGCAGGAGGATTGTGCATTCGTTGATCCGAACAAAGGAGGCTGTGGAAAATCGATCAACCAGAGGAAGCAGAACGCATAAGGGTTTGGGTGTAAGACGTTAGACAATAAAGGAACCAATTGTGAAGATAAATTAGAGCGGTTGATTGGTTTTAATATCGCATTAAATTGCAT
>AXCM01003194.1:0-26356 GCA_000473375.1 Anopheles culicifacies
GTATTGCATTCTAAACATTGGGATATGAAACATTACACCTGTTATTGTTCTAGAGATTAAATTTCTTCGTTTTAGATGAACGAAGTACATCATTTTTGAGCAAGTGTGTATGAAGAGATTCGCCTAGTCGTTCTAGAGATTTAACTTTTCGAACAAACAAATAAACATTAATTTTTATTTAAATAAATAAAAGCACTTGTGTTATTCAATAAACCATACATGCACACATTTCCATCAACCACACACATACAGCCTGATTGCAAATGTTTACATTTTACGAAACCCGAACCGGAATCGCAGCATAGATTTGTTTCGCTGGCCACTTGATTTATATTAAAGTGAATCAGATTTCAACAACTACCGGCCATCTCTCATCCAATCATCAGCAGCAGCGTGTGCGGATGATGCTGAAGGGTCGGGTAAAAGCTCATCCCTCAATGGAATGAAAAAATCGAAACTGTTTAGCTTTCAGCAATAACAGAAAAAAAACGAAACAGCAAAAGAAAAAAAGTTGCACTTTCAAGCCAGCCAGAGCTGCCAGCCTCGTGTTGGGTGATGGGGTCGAGGGTCACGCTTTGAAGCACGTGGCATCGTACGGAATGATTCAATTTCCTAAATGTCCTTTCCTCCACATTCACACTCGATGTGTTCCGTTTGGTTTGCCTGTTTTTTTTTTGTTTTCGTTGTTGTTGGTGGTATTATTTTCCGTTCGTCCATGCCGTTCATTTCCACGGTGGTGAAAGGTTCCCATAATTTCCCATCCCCTCTACCCAGGGTGTATTTCTTTTCTCTTTCAAGTATCTTCCTCTTTTATTCGATTTGGATTCATATCGTTTGATTTATTTCATCCGCTTTTTCATTTGATGTACATTTCCCGTTTCCGGTCTGGATTTTTTTTTGTATATCTGTTTCTCAGTTTGTTTTTTTTTTGTTGTTCCTTCATGCAGATAGTTGATAGTGAAACTGTTACATTGCGAGGCGAGCGAGAGCATTCACGCGCCCAATGCTGTGCTTTGTGTGTGTTTGTGCGAATAAAACTTATACCAATGTTCGGATAAGTGCAAAAACTTGCAACATTAGTTGATTCTGCTGACAAATCTTTCGAACACAGTTTCCGCAACCGGCGACAAGATAACTCAGAGAAAGAGAAGGAAAAAAATAAACAACGAAGCAAAATAAGCACAGTTTACTAGGATCTCGCTTGCGAGTGTATGGGTTTCGAGGGAGGAGGGGATTTTTTATCATCCCGCTGACGCAAGCGAAAAAGTTGATTTTCCAACAAGGCCGGGCACGGAGGTGGTGATGTGTCTGATTTTTGCCTTTTATTTGATTTTATTTCCTTCCGCTAATGTCATCATAAATGCGCACACATTCGCACATGTATCAGCAAACAAAAAAAAAAAAAGGAAAACGGTCCTTCGTGTACAAATATGAATAATACCAGTAAAAAAACACACACATTTATGTATGATAAGAAACAGGGTAGTAAAAAAAAAGGGTGAGAATGATAACAGAAGCAACAATAAAATAAATTCCTAGTGTGAATGGTTGTGTTTTATTTTTCTTTTTTATTATGTTGGGCACGCTGAGACATAGGAACGAAGACATTTTCCAGCTTTCTTTTTGTTTTGTTCTTTCACGTACACACACAAACACACACCAAAAAATAAAAGAAATCAATTTTGAACTCCACTACTATACGACACCTTCCCCTTGGTAGATGACACATGATTGTCTGATCTTCTTCGAGCTGGTGGTGAATCCCTTCATGATTCCATTACAAAGCAGACCCTTCTCTACACCCCATTCCAGGGTGTGCTTTCCGTTCCAATTGCCGGTACGTATCATGCGGCCGAACGGTTAAGTCACTCTCTAAAAAAAAGCGAAGCAAAAGGCGAACCATCCTTTTGCTAAGACCGACGCAGACTGGCTTTTTTTCGATAAAAGTGTCTAACTTTGTTCCAACGACACATGAGAGAAGGGGTGTGAAGGCGTGGTGAAGGACGCCCCAAAAGCTCGAAGGCGAATGATATGATTTTTGCTCTCTGTTCATTTTTCTTCTGATAGAGATCGAAAAGTTTTTGGGAAATTTTTTGTTCTATCTTCCTGCTTTAGGTTTGGACACAGGGCGCCTGTTCTTCAGTTCCCCTTCCCCCTGATTCAGATTTTACACAGCACAAAACCCAAACTTGGGTGTATAAAATTCGCATGTGTGGTTTGACTGTATAAATATATTCGTCGACTGTCAGCAAAGAGCCGGTTCCGAACGAGCCAGCTGAAAGCCAATCAGTCGATAAGAATCGAAATAGACACGCTCGAGTCGCCATCGCACGGGCCGTACCCATTAGCATAGGGTTCATCGAAGTGCTTATTGGATGGTGGCCCTTAGGCACGCCAAAGGTGACAGGGCACCCAAGGGGAAGTCGAGGAAATGTGGACGAGGCAGCAAAAATTTTCCACCATAGGCAACACGTAAAGATTTCATCATCTTCCGGTTGCCTTTTCGAAAACCCCTTATTCTGTTTTTCTTCTTGCTGCGTCTCGAATATCTGGAGGTACTTCAAACGGCAGTCGTGACGTCGGTGCCGATTGAAATCTCGTTTTCGATGGGATGTCTAGTACGAGATGAGGTTTTACTCTTTTTGAGGGATTTTTGTGGATTGGTTACACCTTGTCAGATACCATCTTAAGTACACACCTTGCGGTGTGGTAAGCTCTTGAGGTTTCGAGGTTTTACTTAAGTTGCTTGCAGTCGATGTCTACGATTGGTGAACAAATTATATTTTTGGAAGTAAACCCGACTACTGAGCTGATTATATTGTAATCTTGTAATGTATTAATACAGAGTTGATGAGGAGAGCATGTTTTTGACGTGACAACTTCCATCACACATTTGGAACAACTAATCCAATATCTGCATGATTCCAGGAAAGGGAATGTTTCACACCTACACTGCAACATGTTTTCACAACTAAGCTCCAAAGTAGCATTTGTTTAGAGCCGGGAAGTGTTACAGTGATGAAACATACGAAAAAAAAAACTTACAACAAAGGTTTTCCAACACATGCCTCCACAAGGCAGACCTTTCGTAACAATAAACGGGGGCCTTTTTTCATTTTTTATTTTGTTTTATTTTTGCCGAACAAAATATCCATCCCGTCTGCTTAACAAGCTTAACAACACCAACAGATGCAAAATATACGCACACGTGCGACCAGCAAATCAAAACGCGGGAACAGGAAAGTTCCCGGAAACCCAGCATCCGATTTAATGTAGGGAATGTTTTTGTTTGCGCATCAAATCTCCAAAATGCCTTTTTTGTGCGTGTGTTTGTTACCTACTGTATTAAGCATTGTGCAAGTGTGTGCGTGCGTGCTGTTTGCAGTAAAGAGAGGTTGGTGTTTTGGACATTTTGGAAAATGTTGAGCTTTTCGGTAGTACCGACCAGGCAGGTGTGTGTTTTGATGAATTTAGCACCATTGGGCAGACGAGAGAAAAATAGGGAAACCTTCACAATTTTATGTTTCCGCCTCCTACCTATTGCCACCTCAACGCCGCATTTCTCGCAACGGGACGCTTTACGTTCGAATGGCCTCATTAAATTCGACACATCAACGCCGTTGCGAAATATTCACCCACAGCATCTACCACGGTTGAACGCACCGTCACGAAAGTGAAAGCAAATATGATTCGTTCCTCTCTCTCGCTCTCTTTTCCTTTCTCTCTATTTGTGCTATTGATGGACACGAGATGAAGATATTCCACGGCTGTTCCATTTGATGTCGGAAATGTATTCCTCTATTCGTTACATTTCTGGTGTGTACCGTGGTGATCCTTATCCTGTTGTTCGTCAATCACTGCTTGGGTGCACCTTGTTCCAGAGTACCTGTTATTGCTTTGGTACTTTTTAGTGTGCTTCTTGAACGCCACAGCGATACCTGCACTAAAATATTCCATGTTCCATGAATTAGCTTTTAATATTTTTTCCCTTCGACAGCTCGCGTCCTCCTCAGCTTATCCACTACTTCACGATTGCCCGAACTCCCAACATCGGTGGTTTTTTTTTCGTGAAGTCCGGACCTCTCTACAGTCTCGTTCACTTTGATGTCGAAATCAAATTAGAACGAATGAGTAACGCGCACCGACCGGGCTGACTGTCGAGAGGCGAGGCCTGGTTGTGGGTGAAATGAGTACCGAAGCAGAAAAAACGGAGCTTCGTTTAAGATTGTCATCAGGATAAGATGGATGTGCACTACTGGGAAGGGACGATGAGCGAAATCTAAATGACAAAATAAAGAGATGGCAAACGTGATGGTTCGGGCCGGCGTCGGTGGTGGGTGGATGAAGTGAATGAGAATTTCTCCAAAATTGCTTTGCTCGTTTGTTCCGGCAGCGCAACGTGCTTTTCAAGGGTTGACGTTGATTTGGAGGACACGGCGTAGTGAGAACGGCTTACATACGTTCTGCTTCTGTGTGTGATATGGTTCACCCATATGAGACGAATATTAAATGACGTCCATTGCTATATGTCATGCGGACGTTGTTTTATTCATATTTTATGACGAACGGAACGCAGCGCTGAATTTGGAAAAAATGACTAATTGAGAATATGCTAAAATTCGACTGCATGGCACTGTGATGAGTTTCATTGGTGAAATATAATTTAATTTTGCGTTTTCCAATATTCATTCATCAATTTTATTGGCAACGTCACATGTAAAAGGAGGATTTTTCTATGCCAGCTATAAATAACTCCTTTTAGTTAATAAATTTGACGTGAGGCATGCATTGCATGGACACTATGAAATCTGTCATTTATGAAAATGAATATCTGCTTACATCCGGATGAAATTGTAGAACTATCTCTTTTTTTTTCTTGCACAAAGGCCTACAAAGGCTACAGAACAGAATTCATTCAGAATAAGATCTGAATTAAAACTTACAATTTATTTTTTATTCAGTGTATTTCATCAGCTTAGCTAGTTGGGTAATTCTTATTCATTTTCATGAGTACGAACGGTCGAAACGTAATTAATTTTCAACTATTTATAAATAGTCATAGCATATAGATTCCTATGAATATTTTCTATTCAAGACTTACATCTTTTATATCATTTATAACAGTAACTAATATTTTCGAACAAAAAATCATCTGAAAAATAAATATTTCGTGAACGGATTTAGAAGCCACCGATCCCGTGCACAATGGTTCAAGATGAAGGTGAGATATTTATTTAAATATACGCTCCACCATCCACCAGCAGCATCGAAATGCGCAACGAGTGGAACAATGCTGGTCCGGGCAACGGTGATGGCAGTGATACAATTCATCATTCGCTCACCCACCGTAAATGTCTTTTTAAGCCTAAACATCACGAGCACATCATCATCAGCTAAAATTGAAACACAGAAAACAAACAAAAAAAGCAAGGAATGCTTTTATGGCACAAAAATGAATAAAAAAACCCACACTCGTGCACCGAAAGTATGAATGAGTACAGCCTTTACAAATATTCGCATTGCGCGATAAAGTTGTGGGAAATGGTAAGGTAGGGATGGTTTACACAAAGTACAAAAGGTTGCTTCTTTTTATTCGCAAAATGATTTCTGCTTGACAGCACAAACTCATACACACACATATATTTATATATAGGTTTATAGACACACGAAAAGTGAAGTGTTTTTCTATGAAAATTTAATTCAATATCAAACGCTCTGCAGTCGCAAACGCTTCCACGAGCCCATGAAGACATATCCAACTCGCTGTGTGTTTCTTTTATTTTACCGCACACACTCCCTCACTTGCTCACTTCCTTGTGGTAAAAAAAGAGAAAAAAAACAACCAGCACAAGGGATATTTTTTCCCTCACTTCTCGAATTGTTGCTTAGCTGCACCGACACCGGTGTGTGTGTGTGTGAGGGTGTCCACTTGTTTGGAACAAAAAGCTTCCTTTCAAGTGCTAAGGACAATTGCACCATTTGCCTCACTCTTCCGATGGTTTGTGACGGTTGGTCGGCTGTTGAAGAGTTTGTGAGTGAGGCAAAACAGTCAAATCTGTTCGCTAGCGGACTGGCGGTGCTGCACAATGGAGACGCCCGGTTGCTTGTGGTTTCAATGGAGGCGCTCGGTTGTTGACGGAAGCGGAAGCTTCATCCTGCATATGTGTGTCATTCCGCTAGCGTTTCGGGCTCGCTTCACAACCCTCTCCACGTGCACACGCATGTAAACGTATGCCCGTAGGGTGGTAGGCATTTATTTACTTTCGTAACGCACGAACATTTTGTACCCGGGCCCGATTGTCTGTACACATGTGCAGTTCGCACAAAAGCGGCCTGAAGCTGTGTGTCTTCATCTTCAGTTTTCATCAAAAAAAAAAAACTAAATCCCCCACTGTTCACCACCTCTTGGTGCTTGGATTGCCGGCTGGACTATGTGTGACTGTTGCTGATAAGGGCGATGAAAAGTTTTTGCATTGCGAGCGAACTCCGCGGATGTGCGCTAAAGTTTATGTGTGTGCCGAAAGGTGAACACTGCACCTAATGGTTGTTAAAGTAAATACATTTCGGTAAAGCGTATGTCAAACTGTGCTTCTCCATCAACGCCCACACCAACGAGAGTAGGGTGGAAGAAAAGGTCTAACCCAACGGGGGTTACGATGATCAATTACTGGGTGATGCAGCACAAAAAAGGCAAAATGGTAGACAGGTTTCGAGTGGCAGCCGTTTGGTTTGGAAAGTTTTTCCGCACGGAGCACTCGATGCTTCAGGTTGCCACGATACCATGACGACGGCTGCTGATGGGATCGTATAGATAAGCTGATCCCAGGAGGCACTGTGAATGAGCAGCTTGGCTAGCAAACAGATGGTTTCATTCCGGCACAGTGCCAGGTAAGGCAGCTGGAAGTTATGCTATCGAATTATGAAGCCCAGCTCCGTAAGTGGTTGAACTATTTTTAAACCTTAATGCGATTCAATTGGCTTACGGTGCATACAATCGGTGCAGTATGCAAACAATGTGCAAAAAGTGTTCTAACTTTCCCTCTTCCTAACATTTCACCCGGCTAAAATATCAAAGCCACGTCCCACCCCTGTGGATGCTTTCGCGCTGCACGTGCGTGGATTGAAAAGTGAAAATAATCATGCAACCCACCAGCTGCTTGTAAGCTGCAAAACAAATGAATACATCGTCGCATTATTCATGTAGATAAGTAAGAAGGCAAACATTTTCCGGTTGGCTTGCATCGCATGCGGACAGGAAATTGGCTTACCAGCGAAGCCAAACCACCGTGCACATCGTTTGCCGTTGAGTGTTTATTTTCTTTTGCATTAGCCCTTTTGCCTTACGCTTGCAAAACTTCGTGCAATACGAGATTTTAGTTGGCAATTAAGTCTTTCCACTTGAAGCACGCTCGTTACCGAGCACCACTTTTTTTCTGTTTCCAGCAAACGGAAGCAAAGATGTTCGCATTTTTGTTTGAAAATAAAAATCCTTCTATTGCAAGCGGTAGAACTTCTTTAAGAGTAGACTTCACAAACTTGTTGTTAACTTGCGCTTACATGTATGCAATCGGTGCTACAATTAGTGTTTGTTAAAAACTTAATATGTGTTCAACATGATTCGACAATTATGTTCAATAAAATTATTTTAAAACTACCATTTGCACACTACGTTGTCATATGCACAATTCAAAGCAAACAGGAAAATCAATCCAGCAATAAGGAGAGGAAACAATCAAATAACCAATCATGTTAAACGGACGTACATTGGCCATACAGCCAATCTATACCGCGAAGAAAGAAAAGCTTGCAAAGTGGAAAACGAACGAAAAATCACTTCCGAAACGACAATAATGTTTGGAACTTGATCCCCTTAATCTTTTTTCAGCAGATTTCTCTACCATTGCGCGTTCGGGAGGAGTGTTGTTGTTTTTTGTGCCGAATCACATCATTTTCAAACCACGCAAAACTTTATGCAAAAGATATTCTTGAACGGGTGTGCGTGTGTGGGTGTGAGTTATTTTCTTTTTATTTCACTCAGAACATTATTCTCTCGGTCGTATGCAACATTGATTGATGGATTTGTTTTCCGAGCTTAAAGGTATTATGCTGTTTGGTTGTTGATTGAACGGTTTTAATCTCCTGAGAAGTGAAATTGTTTCAACGGTAGAAAGATTCTTTTGCTCGGCTTAGAGTAGTGATATGCGTACCGAGTAAGTGGATGAGTGAAATGAATCTTTGTGATGAGTGAGTTACTTTAAGTCTTCTCAAACGGTTTTAAAATTCATTTATGATGTAATCTAAATATTTCATAAAGATTCACTTTTCAAAGCCTAATTCAATATGAGAGCTAACTCATTACTGTAACTCGCTCATTCGAATACAATTCACCTCATTATAATGTTATTTCCAACACTAGAATGAATTTTGCACCTAAATGTATGCAAACTTTGTGTTTCTTTGCTTGCCAATACGCTTGACTTTTGCACGATTAAATATGTAATCGATACAGCTCCCAAAGATAGTAATCAGTACTGGTGGGCTTTGGCGAAAGGTGAATAACTCTGCCAGCCTAAGCAACTCACCATGGAACGCAAACTATTAAGAAGTCACCACCACGCCGTGGAAGCTACGTGTAAGCAGTCTGTTTTTCATGGCTGCTCGCTCTATTCAATGCGAAACAAACAAGCCTGCGGCGGAGTGGCATCGTATACATGCTGAATGATTCATCAAGTGCAAACTACTCGCTAGATGAAACCTGGTAGCAAAAGGGTCGTAAATAGATTATACTTTGGTCCTTACCGGCGGGTGCCACGGAGACGTACACACAAACCGCCCGTGTTATACCATCGCTTGGAAGAAAATTCAATTAGGATAAAATAATCAAGTACGCAAGGTGAATTTAATGCTACGGATAAAACAAACGTCAAACGAGCCGAACAAGTCGTGCTATCTGTTTGGAGAGTTTTGACTAGAACTCAGCCACAAGTTGAGTATACTGGAATTTATTTATTTTTTCGAGGAGCAGTTAAGCTTTATATTTTTCTTACTCACTTTGAGTTGTCTTTTGCCTCCTGGGAGGCATCTTACGACTTGCCGATAACGAATCACTTTGCTAAGTTTAATCCCAAGGTAAGTTCGGTTTTGGTTGAGAAAAAAAGGAAAAGAGTACCAAGATACGATTTATGGTGTTTCTGCTAGGTGTCGCCAAGATACAATTTTACGGCAAACCAATGCATACATCTTCGTCTCCTTATTCATTCTCTCTCAGTTTCTACTTTCAAAAGCTACCGATATGTTCAACCGGCAGCAGCTGCAGTTCGCAAGAAAATAAAAAAAAAACGTAGGAACGCATTTACGTTCTCTCTGTTGCTCTTTCTCTCTCGCTCTCGCGCGTTCTTTTTCGTTCGCTTGGTGATCTGGGATGCTGGTAGCACATTTGTTCTGCTATGGAAGTTTTATGTTAATGCTGTCAGCAGAACAACAATTCTTTCTTCGTCTTCGACGTGTCCGTTCCTTCTACCTTCATCATTTCCATTCCCATACGTTTAAGCGTCCGGAGTGCCGACTATCGAGAGCCAGTGGGACAATCTTTAGCACCGGCTGGAAGCTCGTAATCCAGTCTCCGTTCCCCACTGCTGCACAGTTCCCCGAAACACTCTCGGACGGTCACAATTTAGATAATGGCTATCGATGTCACCGTTTTATTCCGTAAATCGACTACTAAAAAGTCTCCGGAATCAATGAACTGTGATAAAGGTCGGTGGAAACGTAGAGTGGCGGCAAAGCGAAGAGGCTTTTCTTATCGTGTTCCCGTTGGGCTGTGCCTTCCCTTGCGTAAAACGACTCCGGAAGCTTTCTTCCGCATCGGAGCTAGCTCCGATTTCTGTTTTTGCTTCTTTCCTCTTTTATTTCATCCCCAGCTATCGTTGTAGACTCATGTGAGCTAAGAAAATCGTTCGCTCGTTATATTTTTGCATAACAGATTCAGCAGCATCGTATTTTCTTCCTTTCCTAAAACCATGCTCTACCCTATTGAAATGGACGGTTGATGTTGAAAGGGTGGTTTTACTGCGTTTTGAAAGACGTGTAACATTTCGCATACAAACATAAACACACCACCATACCATCACATACACCAACACATTGGGTGAACAATGGAAGCTGAAAGTTCGTGTGAGAGATATAGGGTGTCCGAAATATCTGATACCCGGTCCAAGGTTGCTTTTATGGTTCACCGTGTGGTGGCTATGGTTTTGCATAACTATCATTAGGCAGTTCCGGATCTTGATGCCTGAACCTACTCCTTTTTTGGTTACGTTATTTTTGAACTATATGAATGTTGCTTGAAAATGTGCAGTTTGTTGATGCTACACAGAGCAGACCCCTATGAGATATAAAACATTGAATAACGAAAGGGTCATAGATAAATATTTTGCATAAATTTAGGCGTTTTAGACGCAATAGAGTTGAATTGCTATTGTATTGCTATTGAGAAGGTACAAAGAGTTCTCTGAAGAAGAAGAAGAAGGGGAAGGGGACGCTGAAGAAGGGGAAGAAGAAGGGGAAGAAGAGGAAGAAGAGGAAGAAGAGGAAGAAGAAGAAGAAGAAGAAGAAGAAGAAGAAGAAGAAGAAGAAGAAGAAGAAGAAGAAGAAGGAGAAGAAGGAGAAGAAGGGGTAGGAGAAGTAGAAGGGGTAGAAGTAGAAATAGAGGGGGCGGGGAAGACGTAAAAGGGGTAGGGGGATGTGCAAGGAAGGTGTAGAAGAGGTAGGAGGATGATGAGCGGAGGGGTATAAGGGGTAGTAGGATGTGTAGAAGGGGGAGGGTGATGCGGAAGGCGAGTTGTAGAAAGGGTAGGGTGATGTGGAACGAAGGTGTAGAAGGCGTAGGGGGATGTGGAAGGAAGGGGTAGAAGTGGGTGGGGGATGTGGAAGGAAAGGGTAGAAGGCCCGGGCATCCTGGTAGTTAATTTATCATCTCGAGCCCCCCGACGTTCAGACAGCCCGATCGCCCGGTCTGTCCACCCCTCACCTGATTAGCGATGCTCTACCATCCGCCCAAGAGATTGGGAATAAACCGTGTACCCTAGCTTGGATATGCGGTGGGACAAATAACCACTCTGCACGACGAGACAGAATAGGAGTTGGGTGGGAGAGTCTATACGACCCCCAAAGGAACCTCGGAACATACCCCATTAGCAGAGCAAATTTTCTTGTTAAGAATCGATTAATTCTTTCATATGAAATGACACAATTCAATGAAAGTTTTTTTTCGAGAAAAAGATAACTGTAAACAAATTACGCCATGCTAGAAAATTGACGCGCAATTTTGCAAATGGAACGACTTATACGTTTTATTACTCTACCCATTGTGGCGCAAAAGTTTCGATACCCCGCCTTAAGCATCCTCCCGCACAAAGTGTTGCAGTATGGCGTCACCGCTGAATAGGATATTCATTACGCTGCATTTACTGCTCGCTCGTCAAAGTATTATCGGTGCGAGCGTGCAATCAAATGCATTGAAGCAGCAACGGAGAAAAACTTTTACTAACATCAGGTTCATTTACGACCGATCCGCACGCTACAGGGATGCACTGGCTCTATGAAGGGCAACTACCGTGAAAGGTAGTAAAATATATCTTTTCGCTTTTATCAAGTTAAACAAATAGAATGATACAACCACACCGGAGGATAGTGGGTGTAGTTTTTTTGTTATTCTTTATTTATTCGCCCATTTGTAGTAATAAACACCGAAGGAAACAATAGGGGGAAAAAAGATAAACTGTCCATCCACTCGGTGCTCAAACGAACGCAAAATGTTAAACGTTCCGTTTGTAATCAAACCTTTGTCCACCGTCTATCGTTACAGTGCAACGCACAGTAATGAGCGTCAACCGTTGGAGGTTCAATTTAATTCGATTTAATAGCTGCCGGGCGAGATGCATAACTTGCGGCGCAAATAACAATCGCAATCGCTTATCGCATCGTACCGGGCAGCCTCAAATGTGTGCGTTATTGTTGGGTGGTGAGGTGGGAGGTGTTGTAGAAGAGGACGTATGGAGGTTTGGTTAAATGTGAAAAACCGTCCAAGGGAATTGCGTTTGGTTTTGTGGTTACGTTACAGGCAACAGTATGTTTGTCGTTTTTATTTCCTATCAACACAAGGATAGGAAAAACATAAACCGTATAAAACAATACCAAGTACATACACACACACTCACACACACACACGCACACGTATACAAAAACACACAATTCCACACTCACTCTCTCGTCGGAGAGTTTTCGTTTCCATTGAAAGGTTCAGAACGCTGTGCTGTGTCTTCCTATCGGTCGGCATCATTCGGTGCAATGGAATCGATTTAAAACTTTATCGTACCCGATGCACGTTGCACAAATTGAAACACAGATAGGATGTGCTGTTAGCAGAGTGACAAAAAGCAAGCGAGAAAAGGTGAGACAAATGGAGAGAGAGAGCGAGAAAACAGATAAAAAGGATCGATGCTTTTGAGTGGGCAAAGTTGCCAGCTGGCAACATTTCCTTGGAGAAAAAAAAAGAATCAAACTCGTGGGAAAATGTGTTCACAGATTTCACACTTTTCCACCTTCACCTTACCTCTCGCTTCCCATTTTCCTGGGATAGATTTGCAACGGTTTTACGACAAATCCACACCATCGCCTGTGGCGGCGGGTAATAAAACGAATGCAGCACACGTGGTGAAGGGAAAGGTGCGCCCAGGAAGGCACAAATTAAGTGCAGCTAATTATTCTGCAGTTGTTTTCAACTCCCTCCCGACCACCCGTCTCCGCCACTCCCAGCTTCAATTCATCCGAAGTAATTATTCAACCAGTGTAACAATAAACATTTACCCGCGAGAGGGCGCAAGATTTTCCACCAAGTTTTTCCACCGGTTGTTTGGGTGGGTACTTTTCAAGGAACTTGAAGCACACTCAAAAGTAATCGAATTGGAAAATATTATGGGCGACACAAGGGAGGATTGGTACACCAATTTGGGGAGAGAAGAAAAAAAGAGGGAAATAAAACTAGTCCCTGCAAATGGCATGCTGAAGGAGCGTAAAATGAAATGGAGGTTTTTATAGACCAAAGCAACTCGCTTTTTGCAAATGGAAGTGCATTGCAGCACGTAAATTGAGCGGTGAGCATCGAACACGCAACAGGACCGCTCATGGGCGATTTATGTACGGTGCAGGCAAGAAACGAACAGAAAACGACTGTTAATAATCATTTTCATCTCGTCGTTTTTTTTCCGGGCCACCTTTATGCGCTACGTAACATCAGCGCGTGACTAAGCTTAATCGCGCCTTCAACTCCTTTTAATTTCCAGATGCCTTATCAGGGACACCCTTTTCAGCTGTTCCCGTATCCATCGCAGTTTTTTTTTGTTTTGTTTTATTTTCTCACAATTTCCGTTCGGCTAAAACCATCCTCCTGAATGGGCACGTTTTGTCCTACGGTGCGATGAACCTTTTTCCTTTATCTGTCGCTCTCGGGCAAGTTGATTGTCTCGGGAGCAGAATGAAACGTGCTAATGTATCTCTGTTCCATTGTAAATAGCATAACTTTGGGCGCTTTCAAAAAGTCTGCTAAGGTATACTATTTTTCGAAAACCAAACGCCTACCGTTATGCAATCCACATGACAACATTATCTAATAGAACTTCTTTCATCTTTCGTTTGTTTTTTCCCCAGAACTGTCGCACGAAAGAGTACTGCTGCCCACTGGCTACGTGTAAACATTATGCTCAACCCACATCCTGTCGCTCAGGGTGAAATATCCTATAATGGATAGAAAATAAAACAACATACCAAATGAATAGCTTCCAATCAGGTAGTGAGTCCCATTTTTTTTCTTCCCGCTCCTCCGCCCGCTCCAATCCGAACGCAAAACATGTTATCGTTTATAGCCTCGTTCGAAATGAATGTTCTTTTTTATGCTGGTATCGACTTCTACTAAACCAAAATAAAAACGGGAACACACAAGAAACTAATGCTGGCAAACTACAGGAAGGAACAAATAAAACAACTAAATTGCCCAAACGCCCATCCAACCCTACACGCATAATAATGGAAAATAAACATAACCTCACATTTACTGCCCTGGTTCGAGGTGTTTAGGTACGTTCCTGTCACTATATCAGCCCATCCTCATCCCACATTGGCCAATATTGAACGTTGGTCAGCGTTTCCGATCCAATAATCGGCGTTCTTCTGCTTTCTGAAGGGTGGGTGGGTGAATATATGATTTTTGTTGTTGTTGCTCCACTATCCTATAGGAAGGGACCCTACGATGGTTAAGATCACTTTGGAAACCTTGTTCCGTTTTGTATCGAGATTAGGTTCAATTTCAGAAATTGATGGGGTCAGCCTACAACACACTAATGTTCTAAGCGAAAAACCCGATCCTGACACACTTTGGCCTGGCTAAAAGTTAAGGTTTGTTTTTATCTTCTTTTAGCCCTTTGTTTCTAGCCAGCACAAAAACAAAACGAAGCGAAAAACTATACGAACGTTATGCATTATTCCTTTGCGCTTTATTGCGACTAGATTGACAGGTGGTCTGGTGTCGTACGAGGAAAACGAAGGACAACTCGTGGTCAAACGTCGGAGCCACGGATACGGCATCGATTTGCAAACAAAGCGTATCGACCGGTACTGGGATTGGGGGAAAAATGTATGAACGGAAAATGGCAAATCGACCATCATATAACCGCCGGAAATGTCAACCTTGCGGGTTGGACATGTTATCCTAACCATACTAGGGTTCAGCACTTTCATTCTCTCTCCGTTGTATTTTTTACAGTGAGTGTGATATGGTTTAAGCTCCTCTGGTTACAGGAGCTGAAAAAAGAAATAAAAATCATTTCCATTCGAAAGCAAACTTCTGATGCAACCCTCATCCGTGAACTTATTTTTATGAACAAGTTTAGCTTCTCTCACACGTTCACTAATGTTTATTGGCTCTCCGATCGTTAAAAAAACTTATTCTATTTCCCTAACACATTCAACCCATTGCCAAATAACGTTAAAGAATCTTTGAGTTCCTCAGGAGTTGATTGGTTCTGAAAAAAGAGTAAAACTGATTTCTCTTCGAAATACAAACTTTGATGCAACCCTGATCAAGACACCTATCTCTTGGTCCTCTGGTTATAGGAACTCAAACATAAAACTCTTAAAATCAAAACACTTGTGCTACCCTGACTCCACAAGTTTAATGTCCGCGTACGCGTCTGAATGAAGCGTCTTTTATTTGCTTCGAGTAGTACATTTTAATCGTACCTATCAGAAATTCCATCCCAGCTTCGCTTTATCAGCGTATCGTTACCGGAATGTGCACCGTGTGAACTAAATGTCCGCTTCGGAGTAAAAGACTCGATGCTCGAAGTCCGGCTCGATTGGTGTTTGATAAAACATTTTCCCAAATCAAACCATCTTACGGGAAAGCTTAGGTTAGCACCGAACCGATGGTGGAACAGTGAATTAAAAGCGGAAAAGGTGAAACGGGTTTTTCCAGGACCCATTCAAGAATCACCAGTTGCACACCGGAAGGATGTACTTTCTTTACCGTGTCGCAGCATTTACCCACTGCCACCTTCATGCCGAATGGTGCTGGAATCGCTTCAACTGAATTGGACGTTATTTTATTTGCCTGCCTGGTTTTGATCGGTCAAAGATGGTTTGGAGATGGAAAGAGATTAAATTCCTGCAACGACAGCAGAGCGAATTGGAAGATGGTGAAAGGTGACGAGGTGAAGGTGGGGGTAAAGGTCACAAAAGCGTCACCCAACCACATCGGACGCAATGCGATCTAAGGCATGGACCGGACAAGAAATGGGCCCTTGAGTGCTTGAGTTCGGTAGAGTCGACAGTTTTTTTTTCTTTTTTTCCCTCTGGTTTTTAATTCTTTTTCCTTCCTTCTGCTTCCTACTTTCCAATGCTGCACACTAAACGGCCTTTCCTTACACTCGCTGTTCGAAAAACTGGTACGTACATCGGTGGAATTACGGCAAAAGGGATAAAGCCGAGAGTGTCCTGCCAGCAGCAGATGATAAAGACCTACCGTAGGGGAAGAAGAAGGGGAAGGATGGTAACTCGGGGGGGGGGTTCGATGGGGGGCTATGTTTCCTGCTTCCTTTTTCTCCAGCCGCAGGAGCATAGGCAACAGTTCGGGAAAGGACAGTGTGTGTGTGGTTTGTTTCAGAACTTTTAACCTTCGACCGATCTCCATTTTGGTTTGTTCAATTTGCTTTCTTATTTTTTATTTGTTTTTTGTTGTTGTTGTTGTTGCACTTGTTCGCTGCCGGTGTTGTTATTTTCCGTACCCTTACCGTCAGATGACAGTGAGCTAAAATCATTCCCTTCCATCCCATCCCCACCCTTATCGCCATACATTTTTTGAAGTCCATTCCCCTTCATCGGTGGCTTTATTTTTCAGTAGAGTGGAGCGGAAACCATAATGCTTTCGGCAATAAGTTTTTCTCGTTCGACAAGCACCGACCTTTGTCCTTGAAAAAATCGGTTCGTAAAATTTGGTCCCCAGCAGGAGCAGGTGCGTTCCGAACGAAAAAGCGAACAAAATTGTTGCTTTCCGTATAGAGATAAAAGAATACAAGGAAGGACATCAGGCAAGGGAGGAAGGGAAGGGGGGAAGGGTGAGAGGTTATGTTACAACATGGAGGCTTCATTTGATGCTGTGGTTCGCAAAATCGGTAACGGCAAAGAAAATCATTACGCTGTGTGTGTGAGTGTTTTTTTTTTTTGCTTCTTCTTGCTTCGTCCTAAATTAATCACTTATCTGTGGACCACAACGAGCCACGAAATGAATTTGCTAGTTCGCAAAGGCCACGCACACCATTTTGGATGGAAATTGTAATTATTTCATCGTCAGTCCGAGATGGAAAGCAAACAAAACGAAGCCAGAGCGACGGGAACGGACGAAAGCAGCATGGTTGCTGAATTCGGTTTTACGCCATGTAACAACAGGTTTCGGTACAATGTTTGGTGAGCGTGTCCTTACGGTGACCTAAGGATCCCGGTGTAAGCCGATTCCATGTGTCCTTGCGACCAGCTCTACCTGTAACGGTCCAACGATTGTATTGTTTCCAATATGTCTTTATTTTTCTTGCTCCAACCAGCACCACACTCACCGGGAAAGGGTACTGTCACAACGGTGACAGTCCTTATTTGTCGCACCATATCTATTGTTGATGGGCGGTAGTATTTGTTTTAGATTTTCAATTTTCATGAAAACTTTTTTTTCCAATGAAAGCTTTCACAAATGCTCAGGGATCAGCAATGGTTTTCAGGTTGCTTTGTTCTTTCCGCTCGCTAGCCTGGCTGTGGAGGTTCATAACCTATATGTGATGGTTTATTGAAGTGGACAGGATAAAGCATCGTTTTCCACTTAACTCGTGGAAGCATGAAGTGGACTTACCGTGACGTAGAGTGTGGGGATCAATGCAGATTATAAACCTTTCATTCTAAGCATGGGGGAAAACTCAAACAACGAGTTTCAGGACTTTAGGATGTATACGACTATTGGAAATAACTTTTGCAGAAACTGATAGAACTGTTGACTTGGAGACTCACTACTAAATCCACACACACGGTAATATCAGGGGTCAGGTGCTCAGTAAACCATGCACTCACCATTGATGGAGAAACTGTAGAACAGCTGGAAGAGATATTTTACTGTGAACATAGAACAATGACAATAGAACATTAGCTGAGTTGTTACCTTTAACGAATACATCCAGATAGTATAAGAGGTATAAAAAGGTAAAGCTTATTAAGTTATCCCGTCCTCAATTTTTATTAGAAGTTGTTATGATTTTGGGCCTTCATCCTCAAGAGTTCTTCAAATCTTCATGAAGATTTCCTCATCAGCATTCTTACAGGGGTTGTAGTGCCTAACAAATAAGTATTTAGTTTGTTTGTCCATAACACTAATTTTGATACCTTTAAAACCTTGCGTCCAATGAAGATAGATGCATATTTCATGGTCTTTAAAGAGCAGACATTACAATGGGTAAAGCTCGAGTCCAAAATACTTTAAGCATCAGGTTTGTGAAGCAACAAAAAAAAACAAGGGACGGAAACCGCCTCCGGAAAGCTAGTTCCTGGGCTTTGCTTGCTCTTTTCACGAGGAACGTTCGGCTGCGTTTCCCTCTTTTTTCCCCCGGTGAGCTTTGTGCCACGGTGGCAGGCTATCATCTCAAACATGGCGACCGCAAGGGCACACGATTGCAATGACTACAGATTAGTTCCACGCTTACAGCTGCTGCGTGCACGATTCACCGTGGCGAAATTGCCCGCGGGGAAATTAACTCGCGGCTGTGGAAGACGCGGCAAAAACAACCACTCCACATCATCCCACGGTTGCAACGGTGCTTGAGACGATACTAATTTCACCATACGGGCGGCCAATGGCATTTCAGCTGGCGGTAAACGTACAGAGAAGAAATATAAAACAAGGTATGACATTTGACGTAAGTTGTTGTGATTTTTGTTATGTTTGTGCCGTTGTGTTCTCCGTTACCATGGAAGACGTTGGACGCGGTTCTTAATCGTTGCTCAGATCCAGCACTTCCGGTGTGTCGGTAGATGGAACACGGTCAAGACACATCCCGGTCCCGATACCCAGCCCCTGTTCCGGTTCCGGTTCCGAGGGCACATCATTCAGCAACATCTAATGAGCCTTCGGGGCAGACAAAGGATAAAGACAAAGCTCACCAATAGCCCAGCGCCAGTTACACCCGGGGGACAAATGGTAAAGCCCGGGAGTCCCACGGGGCCCGAAAGTCCGAATATAGACGAATGGGAAAGCATATCTCTCCCGCGCCGGTGATGGTGAAGCATAAGCGAAAACGTAGTTTGCCGTCTTCCCGTGGGCAGAGCAAACCCCAAAGGGAGAGAGGGTTGTTCCTTTTACTCGCTTTTTTTTCTAACGAACTCTTAAAGAATTGCTCTGAAATGAAACGAAACGCCATCGTTCTGCCCGGATGCCAATCATGAAGGAAGACGAATTTGTATTTGTCGGCCCGTTGTCGGCCGGTTCAATATATCCATTGGGCTCAGCGTATTACTCGAAGATGGGCAGAGGTTTTGAAAGGAGGTGCATGAAATATATTGTTTGCTTGTACTAATGTTATAGACACATTTAAGATAGTTCAGCAATACCCAAAATTTATGAAATGCTTATCGTTTAAATTTCTATCTCAATATTTCATCTCATCCTATTCAACATCCGGCATTTAGTATTGAAAAGAAAATTTTCAATAAACTGGTACCTCGCAATGTTATTTCATCTCAGCTAGAAACAAAACGACGACTTGCTTGGTGATTTTTCTTTTGCTTTTGGACAGCTTCCCTCTCTCACCCCCTCCTCCATCCTGATCAATCCAAAAACACCAGCTTGTCGGTGAAAATTCAACGCACCCGTAAAAACGAGTAAAAAGCAGATACATTGAAATAAGCAAACAAACTCCACGTACGGGAAGGCATAAAAAAGAAGCCAGCTTATAGCTATGGTTTTGCTTTTACGGTCCACAACCAATCGAAAATGGTGCGATACTGCCGAAACAGTGCGAAACGATCCAGTTCCGGTTCGGGAGTTCGGATAAAATCTACCGACCAGCCCAAGAGCGCCAAGTAAATCTCGCAAAAAAGCTCCGAAGCTGTTACACGACCAGGGCGCGAGAAACACGAGAGCGCGTGACAGGATTATGAATCTTCCACTCTCGCATTCCATCGTTTCGTTTCGTTCCGTTTCGGTGGTTGCTAAAATGATGGAAAAGGAGAAGGGAAGAGAGCTGATAAAAAAAAAACTAGGACGAATATACCCTCTCGCAATCCTACGAGGGGCTCTCGTATAGCGCACCAGGGAAAAACAGGACATTTTAGCTTCATCGATTTCTTTTTGGCAAGGATATGTAGTCGAGACACAAACCACTTTGCTGGAAGGATATTTTGGGAATATCCTGAACCATCGCCTAGTACAGACACCGAGCAGTAGAGGGCGCTGAGTGGCTAAAGGACATCATCGGTAATTGCGGCGTTACTGTTATACAGGTAGTTTTGATCCCAAATTTCCTTATCT
The DNA here is from genome assembly GCA_000473375.1 of Anopheles culicifacies. Lineage (NCBI taxonomy): Eukaryota > Metazoa > Arthropoda > Insecta > Diptera > Culicidae > Anopheles > Anopheles culicifacies. The sequence continues at coordinate 20,114 of AXCM01003194.1, forward strand.
AGAACGACAGGAAACATTTCAAACGAGATTTTAGTACACAATGTTGAAGAATGTGAAAGATTTTTGGTTATTTCTATTGTTATGATTGATTCGACTATATACTTCTTTCATTCATGAACCATATTATGAAAATGTTGTAACACTTCCTGATGTGCTCACTTTGTTGTTTTTTTCGAAAAGGAATAAAACGATTTCAAAATTTTTGCAGAGCTCAAGAGATTGTTATACATCCCAACGTATGCCACGGAATAAATCTCTACAAACGTTACACAATATCTAGTTTGTGACACCTTTTTTCTGCCGATCGTTCATCTCAATCGGCTAGAGTGATGCATCTTATTTGCAGCCATCGTGATGCACAGACTCACGCATAGGTCTAGTGCATCACGATGACTGCCGATCGAGCTGAGTGTTTCTGGCCCTTTTATACTGTTTTCGGAACCAGTAACGGATGAGGGTGATGCAGGGTGGAATGGAACATCATTACATAAAAAAATAATGCAATAAAACAATAAATTTTCGACGAATATGGGACGAGTCAAAGAAATTCCAAGTAATTCAGACATCTATTACTAAGCTTTACAATCACATCAATAACAACCATACAAAGTTGATGTCATTTGTCCATAAAACAAAGAAAATGCTTATATACGTTCAACTTCAAGCTTTACCATCCTGAAGTTTAGATTAACAACATTAGTAATATAAAGCTAGCATGAAAACGAAAGGAAGCGTTCTTCAAAACTTATTCTCCAAAGCAATAGCTCGAGTAATGACATTTAACTTTAGTAATGTTTCAAGATTTTGCAATAGAGGGTAAAAACAAAAGCACTAACAAAAGAGAAAGGATAACACCATCTGCTGGAGAGAGGTTCATTTGGTACAAAAGTTGTATGCTATATGTTCTTTTCAGTTGCAACATGAACTTGGAGGAGGTTTCGAACATCAATCCATAAGCTTTCCACGCAGTAGGAAGTCGACTAAGGATGCTGATTAGATGAGCAGAAAGCCCTTTCGGATTATAGAAACCTATGATGTATTTTCCTACATTATAGCTTACCTCGCTTCGGAATATTCCGCAATTCATCCGACGCTTCATAAAATGTTGTTATTTCTTTCACGCGCTTTACAAAACAACCCGCACGCCTGCCTCGGTTTCGCTTTCAAAGATTACAAATTAGTTGAATACTTTATTGTCTCGCCAGCACCTTCGCAAACATAAAATGCGATGGCGAATAAATACAATAGAACATGGACCCCGCCACATCTGGACGGTAGGTCCTACGGACCCTCTTACCAATGGAAAATTTAAGAGTAAAATCTTACACGGATACACAGTTACATGCTAAGGGTTGTGGATTTTTTCTCTCCTTCTTTTTCTTCTCAACGTTTCTGCACCAATATTTTGCACGCACTTTTGTTTGTGTATGCGTGCCGCGTCTACTCGCGTGCGAAAGAAAATGCATCGCGTCCTAACAATACATTAACGCTGCCACCGACAAAGGCTATTACACTACACGGATGAAACGGGGTAGGGCATGGTTTTGAAATCGTGTCCATTATAGTGGAAGGCACAGAGCATAAAAGAAGGTATCTTACAGTGACTTACATACGGGCAACAAACTGTATCACGATCATCCCCTTCGGCGGGTTCGATTCATTGCTTGAGTATTTAGTACGATTCGAAGAGGCAATACTGCTACCACTGGTAGTACGTAGACAGGGAAATTGTAGCTGGGTGGAATCGAAAAATACAGCAGGAATGGTCGAGGTGTTTCACCCGCTGGAAATGCTGCGTAGTGTGCTTAGCCGACGACGATCTTGCTGTAGTCGGAATCTGTGGAAAAACACGGGAGGACTAGAATTAGTACAGCTCGCTAGAATATGCAGCGAAAATAGAGAGCAATAGTGCGATCCACCAGATTCGCTTACTAGTAGAGCGACTAGGAGACATGATTAGCGACAGTGAGAGACTAACGCCTGAGTTAGTGACAGTGATTTCGTTTTCAGTTTGACATGCGAGGTTTGAAGGAACGAGAACGAGGAGAGTGTAGAGCGAGTAGTAAGATACAGACGTGGTGAACTGTCAGGCGTCGTGTAGTGAGCGGAGTAGTGTCTAGGCGTTTAGTATCTTGTGGTCATGCGAATTACCTGAGTATCGACGAACGATCGCTTGCACACGGTTAAGGCACAAGCTTTGAAACTAAACTCAAGCACACACACACATACATACACACGCACACATGCATATGTAAATGTTTCTATTAAAGTTCTAAGTCTTTTCTAGATGCTAGAGAACGTGACTAAGTTTGAGATGGCGTGCTGCGGCACCGGAATGCTTCCTCATCACCAATGCGTTTGTATGTATGTACGTGTGTGCGTGTGCAGTTGCAAACGTTGGATATCAGTCGTCTCGCTAGGAAATCGTCGTACGGGTGCCCTGTTTTTTGCAATTGCGTCAAACAGTCTACGTGTTGGTACTCTGCGGCTTGGCATCGTCCTGGTCGGTTGTCGTGTCCGTCGTTTCATCGGAGCGTCGCTTGTGATGCAGATGGGTCGCGGATGGGTCAGCGATCTCGTATGCGAGCGACTTCTGCACCTCAATCCCATTGCCGAGGTGTTTGGTCAGGTCACGCAACTGCTGCTCGTGCACCAGCTCTCCGGAGGAGGATAACTTTGGCGGTAGTAGCTCATACGACACACCGCTCGCACTATGGCTCACCTCACGCGATCGTGGATTGACCAGCGAGTCGTGATGGTGCGTCTTGTCACCGTGGTGCTTCAGTGCCATGGAACGGTATATGTCATACGAGCTGGGTAGACCCGGCTCACTCTCCACGTGTGTCGCCGAGAGGAGCTTTGGGTAACCGCTACCGGTCCCGAACGAGGTGGTGATCGAGTGCGAATGCGTGACGGAATCGATTGGACCGGCCGGTACACCGTAGATCCTCGGCGGCAGATAACCACCCTTGATCGGTTTGAACGGTGGTGGGTTCGAGTCGGACGGGATCTCGTACTGGGCAATGACCTTCTTCGGCAACCCGTCCGTGTGGTGCGGGATCTTCTGGTTCAGTATCTGTCGTAGTACGTCTGACGCTTCGACCACGTTCGACTGGCCCTTACCGTACGCGGTCGGGAAGTGATCGTGATGGTGCTGCTCCTGCTGATGATGTGACGATACTGTAGAAATAAGGGATGACAGTGACGGAGATGTGCACAGTGTTAGGACGCTATCTGAACACACGAATCGCTATTAAAGCGAATTCCAAAACATGCTTACTGATTGTCTGCTAGAATTATATTTGAAGGGGAAGGAAGAACATAGAACGTAAGACTCAAAATGCCCACATTACCTGTTGCACAACTGAATGTATCATCAGATGACATACATGAACGTTTTTTCGTCCTTTTATTCTAACCTCAAATTTAGTTCACATCGAAATAGTGTGAACTTTGCGTGAAATTAATTTTGCGGCTTGAACGATACATTTCGGCAAGGCAGTGCACTATACTTTGTACTTCTATAGTGGGATTACCGGTGGAACATGCTAGCTAGTGCTGGAGTTGTGGATGTGGTGTGTTCTCCCTTATGCGGTGTGGATCATCACACCCCATCCCTATCTCCATAGGGATACCGGGCAGAGTGTGTACTCCATCAAATTTGTGACGGAGCACCATATATCAACCGCTCACTTCCAGAAGTCGAGATTGGCGAGGAAATGTGGGTTTAATATTGGAAGCATAGAATACGGCTGTTTGTGGTCTTACTCCTAGACGCACGAATAATTGCTCGTTGCTCGACGTTGCCGCCAGTGCTGGATGCGCCAGTGGTGAAACGATAAGCCGTACATTATATTCGTGCCAACAAATAAGTTCCCCACGGGTGCACGGGTTGGGTGCTCCCAATGGTAGACATTCCCGTTTTTCGGTAAAAGGTTTATTGATCGATGATCCGTACCGAGCGAGTAATTAATGCTCGATTTCCGGTCTTATCGGCTCGTTAGCGTAAAGTTCGACACTCTGCACTGTGCGAAGCGAATGAACTAATCTTCCAAACCCCGGTTCCGTAAAGGATCTGTACCGCTGTGCCGAGTGTCGAGATCCTGGTTTTGTCGACCGAATTCGGACTGGACATGCTGTTGGACGTATACAGATACCGTTGCGATTCGATAGACGGTGCGTAACATTCCGTAACATCGTGCGTCCGACCTTCGGTACTGAAGGATGTAATCATTTAAATTATACCCTTGCATCATGCCCTGCACCGCCACCACCGTGATGTCACTGAGATCACCGAGCCAGAGGTCGGTTGACTGTGCGTCATGTGTCATCAGCCAAATTCTCTGCTCTGGTGCCGTTTGGTGTGGCTTTCGAAAGCAAACACACGGTACCAGACTTTCTCCTCTCCTCCCTCTGTGTGTGTGCCGGCTTAATGATTGCTGATCTAGAGACTGCACGAAACGTGGAACCCAATCACTATCGCTTCAAGCGCGACACACAAACCGGTAAGCGTACCGGTTGATGGGTGTAGGCGAAACAGTCGACCACATCGAAGGTTGGGTTTGATAAACAAACGAAGTGTTGTGGATGGAAAGATTCTTCCAGTTTTGTGTGCCGATGAACGGTTCTTGCCATCAAACCGCTCGTTATGCCGGTTCTTGGGTGCTCTTTAAAGATGTCTAATACATATTTCATCAAGCGACGTTACTAACATATTCCTGCGTGTTACCATTATCGAATCTTTGTACAAGTTAGAGGAATTGATACACTCCAGTGCTGAAACACCTCTTGGCGTTGTTTACCGACTAGAAATGCAACACTCAACACGCTATTCGATGCCATTGCACCGATTTTCCGGTGAGGGTAAGGGTTCCATACCCACCAGTCATCGCACGACCCCGGCGGTGTACCACGAACGATATATAATTGAATCCGTCACCACTGTCACCCACTCGTGCGAACCATGGCGTGGACTCGACCTAGCGTCAAACAGATGTTCCAAAAACAGAGAGAGAGAGAGAGAGAGAGAGAGAGAAAGAAAAAAACCTTTGCGGGATATTATGCAAGCGTGCTAGCAATGTTTGTATTATCGAGTTACGGCTACGTGCATTGGGACGCTCATTAGTTACGACATCGATATGATAAATCGCATCAAAATTCGGTACCCGTTCAGATATTGTCGCAGATTCAATTACATACCCCTGTTTGCGAGGGTTGCACCCACTTGCACTCCATAACGTTCGAACCGGATGTTAGCCTGTGGGATAACCAGTGTCCTCCGCGCGAAGGGTACACCGGTAACGTGCGGTTCACCACAAAATGTTTAATAGTGTTTAACGAGTGCTAGTTTCATAACTGTTGACTCGATTTAGCGGATGAGCGGGTTTGGCTTTATCAAGAGCCGATTATCGGGTTAGGTGGAATATGGTGATTGGGAACGTATTGCAGAATATGCAGCGAGGTACAGGCGCAGAAAGAGTACTTGGTACAGTTGAAGTATTTTATACATTTGTCAACAATAATGCACAGAATTCATTGAAATATCACCGGATCATCAAGTTTGATTAAAAGAAGCGGTTTCTGAAAACGAAATAAAAGATCCCAACAAATATTCAATTGGAATTCGAAAGCACAAATGGAATTTGTGTTTTTTATCTGTAGTCGATCATTTTAAATAAATAAATTCAACACTGTACCAGATCGTTGATGAGTAACTGTACGTAAATAGCACCTGCCCAGCGAATGTCCACCATTCTCGGCAAAGTAATTTATTTAAAATAAATAAATTAATTTATCATTCCTACCATTGCAGTAGTTCAAAAGTCACCGTTGAAAACCGTTTGCATGGTTGCATTTTCGCCCACCCAACTTTGTACCGATGGTAATTCAACTAATTGAGATGTAATTCTTATCGTTTCAATTAAATGCTTCACAATGTGTGTGTGTGCATTTCATTTCGCTGCACAATATTGGGTTTTATGAAATGGAAATTGTTTACCCACCACCACCAGTCCGTTGACAGCCAGGTGGCGTCGCGTGTGGCAAACATTGCAAAATCTCCTATTAAAACGTTGCAATCGCCAAAACGTTCACACGTTCGTGTGTGTGTGTGAGTGTGGAAATTGGTGCGGTTGTGGTGGTTGATCATTTTTATCACCTACCAACCGGACTCGGTTTTATGCTCCATCGTTTTATGTTTGCCATACATTTTTTTTTTAAATTTCACATCACTGTAAATATATT
>KI423363.1:0-14897 GCA_000473375.1 Anopheles culicifacies
TTTATTCATTTCTTTATTTTTGCTGCGTTTTGTATTTTAATATATTATAATTCAGATTTTTTTTGCAGCTCCTTTTTGACAGGCACCAGTTTCGTATTCAAAAAAGCTTTCAACAGGTGGTTTATTGCTTTATTAGTACTGTTGATAGCAAGATAAAAAAAGAACTAAACAAAGCATCCTCACACCCACGTCCGGTAGGTGTTGAGTGGATTATTCAGTGTCAACCGCTACGCCCCGAATAATGAAGTCATCCTTATTGGAGTCTTAGTTGTTTATTTTTTCGGAAAGATATTGTACTACACACCCCTTGTCCGTGCGGTCCGTTATCTTTGCTTTACATTTAAGGGTATTTTGTTCCTTTCTTGTTTTTCATTTTCACTTGCACCAAAAAAAGGCCGGAACGCTAACAGAGGAAAAAAGGGCTTTCAAGTGCATAAAGCGTATCCGTAGCGCTTTTGTTTAGATAAAAATTATAAACTGTGATAATCCGAAGGCGTTACCTTGCCGGTAGAAGAAGAAGGGGAAAAAAAAAGAACCCGGGTGAGGGTTATATACACTCAATTGAGTAAATAACCTGAACGTTTCCCTTGCCAAGCGCGGCGGTGTTGCGGAGGACAAATTTAGCGACCTTTCGCTCGGTATAGTCGTAAGCAGATAGCAGGGTGGTGCTGACTGCAACCATCCCGTTGGCTGCTGATTAGGGTCATCGAATGATATGCGATACCGAATGCCCAAAGGAATAAAAGGTTGCACCCCAAAAAACGAAATGGAGCAAAGTGCTTAAGAAGACGAACGAAAAAATAAATCGACTCAAGTGATATTTGTATCACAAAAAGGGAGATTTTGGGTGCTGGTCTGTAAAGCATATCTTACGTTTTTAGGCACTCCCGAACAAAGCGTCCCGAGCGTCCTTGTGTTAAGTGTTTCGGTACGTGAGTGTGAGTTTGTTACGAACGTAGTGAAAACGTGAAGTGGTAAAGCAAACCGGAAAGTCCCACTCTGTTGCTTCGGATCGTAAATCGTGTAGCTACTTAGTGCCTTGGACTCTTCAGTACGAAAACGGTTTCCGTATCCGAGCGCCAGTTACCGGGGCACATGTGTACGTGAGTGTGTATTTGGTCAACGGTTTTCGGTTTCATGGAACGCTAGGATGGATTTGATATCGCTTCCACCCTGTTCGAGACGCACGGAACTGACGACGATGGCGAACGAACAACCGACGATGGCACTGTCGCCTGCGTCCACCTCGGCGATTAAGATCTCGACGACATTTTTAAAGGTAAGTTCTAGCGGCGCACAACTTTTTATTTTTAACCTGGAGCGCCGTCTTTACCGTCCGCTGGAAGTTGCTATTATGTAGTAAAAAGGGAATATCGATGGTAATGTTTTGTTTGCGTTTTATCAGCGTAAGTGTTGGGCCATGTTATGCGTGGGGGGCGTGGGTAGCATAAAATACGAGCGAAACATTTCTGAGAAGTCTTGCAATTGCTCTTGGCTTGTGACAAAGCCAATTATTTAGACCTCTTGTTTTTTGGGTAAGAATATGGAAACATTCTATTTCAGACATGATTCTTGGAAAATTATAACGAACCTGAAGACGAATTTACTCTGCTTATACGCATTGGTGAAGATCGTTCTGTCTTCGGTTATGGGTTAATCAATATGCCTGTGAAAACCAACCCATATGGTAATGCTTTAAAAAACAAGGCTTTGAATCATTTAAATTCAAAAGTATCATAACTTAGGAAAATGTTGTTTACATTCCTCAAGTCTGATAGTAAAAAACAGTAAAAGTACTCTGAATTGCAACTTAGACAATTGATGCCATCAGAAGTCAGAACTAGTCTGGCCTAGCTGCCCATTATTAATCATCCTCCATTTAAATTTTCCTGCGGTATAGTTTTAAGGCCAATGAGGGAACATTAATTTATTACGTAACACAAGAATTTAGGATTGTACTCCGGTCCGTTAAGTCTTATTTACATAAAACGTAACTGACTTGCATCATTCCTTAATCAGTTCTAGCATTCCTGGAGGAGTTTTTGCAATTTCTGAACTAGTTGAACAGTCATTTAAATATGACTCACTTTTACAGCGATACGTCCACACAAGCGATACGTAATAAATGGATGTCCCCTCATTTGATTGCTTTCATTCCATCTACAATCTTCACCAAGTATCTAAAGAATCTTTTTTTAAATAGAAATCACTCAATAAAAATTGCAAATCACTCTATCGATTTCATTTGCATTGCTGCATGCTCGAAAGGGCTAAAAATTCCTTCACCAAACGCATCGTTTGCTGCATCGTTCACACTGCACCACAATGAACAGCACAATTAAACGGCAACCGGACCATAATTGCTCGCATTACCGCACGTGCACGCTAGTAGGGCTGGCATGATGATGATGATTATGGTTGGCAAATTAAACGGCAAATGGGTGAGCACCCTTGCTCGATGCTGTTTGCCTGTTATTGTTGATTGATTACTGATGCAAATATTATTTACCGTCGGGGAACCGGAAGAAACTCGCCGCATGAGATAAAGACACCACCAGCGCGTTCGATACGATGGGAGCCATTCCGTCACATTATTAGATTTCCTTAAATGCATTGTGCATCTCCCCGAGGGTGCACATTCTACGGCGAAACAGTTCGTGCATTAAATTGCATCCAATACACACACGTACACTTCATGATTGTCATCATCATCGCCTCATCAAAGACACAGGCGTGCGTGTGTATGGAGGTTTGTTTTAGCAGGAAAACAATAATTTTCCGATGAAACGCTCCATTAGACAGGAAGAGAGATGTTGTCCTTTTGTGCCGTTTTGTTGAACCGTGTCATTTCTTGTGCATCCTTTTGGAAGGGATTCTTCCCTTTTCTCGCCCTCCGCCACAACTGGTGCACCAATTTGTAGCGAGACACCATTGTCGAAGCATTAGCAGCATTGAACAGGTTGCATTTCACCGGCGCCATGCTGAGTGTGCCGTTTTCATGCAGCACGCGAACCGTCTGTACCCTGAGCTAGGCAAAACTTGCCAACCTGCAAACCTGGTTAGTTGCGTGTACCGCGTACCGGTTCTTGTGGCATGGTTGGTTTTTTGCAGCACAACAGCGTGCAGCTTCACGCGCGCCCAAAGTGAATTTGATAACGGTGTGAAAGCATTAGCTTGTGTGGAAGGGACATCACAATCCGAGAGCCGGTCGGTTGTTAAGAACGCTGACGCCAAGAATGTTGACGCCATCGTTGTTTGTGTACCGCTGCTGTACCGATGGACGGAAAGGACAGCTACAACAGTTTAATACGCCCAGCTATGGCTGGCTTTGCAAGAGGTCTTGAACTCAATCTTTCTGCTCTTTCGTCTGTTTGGCCGACCGCCTTCTAATCTAATCTCTCAATACAATCTGCTTCCAGACACCTGTCAAGACGGACCAGGAAATACTCCAAAACTCCATGCTCGAAGACGACCCAAATTCCAACACAATACTGGCATGCACCGAACTGACCGAAGACAATGGTGCGAATCATCTCGAGAACCGGCCACGCTGGGGACCACGCCACAAAGGAGCTCAGGAGCTGGCGAAGCTGTACAGTAACGGTAATGACACTGTGTGTTGTGGTTTTGTTTTTGCTTTGATAGTCGAGCCACCGCCACACAGCGCCGACAGTGCCGGGGTTCCACTCGTGGATGTGTCAGTTGCAGCAGAAGATGGCTTAATTATGCGCCCAGATTATGGGATGGTGTTCGGTGGCGTTCTTGTCGTGTGTGCACCGATTGTGTGCACCGATAAGATGTGCCGCGAGCGACACACAAGACACACAAAAGCTAACGGGTGGGGTCGGTCGGTCGCCCGGTGCAGAGGGTGAACACATTTTAATGCCACCGATCCGGACACACAACTGTCATTTAGTCGCGGGCGTGTTGGTGTTCGTCTGCGTACGGATGGCACTGGATGGACTTTGGGAGGGTGATTTAATCACCGTCCATAGTGAACGAGCAGCTGACGATTAGTGCTGGTTAGTGAGGTTATTAAATTGTCAAACCAGCGCACCGGCTTCCATGTTGCGAAATGTTCGGGAAGTACTTGGCGCAAATGATAATCAGGGCTAATGGGTTTTGCAAAGGATGGAAAAAGTGGGTATTAAATCACTATTAAATTGTTTTAGTAAATTCAGGAAGGGAAGTATTCTATAAAACGGATTTGACATGAAATAATTGAATATTGTAATACGAATGAACTGTCAACCCAACTATGGAGTTGACATTAAGTTTAGTAAGCCATTTTACTATTATTCATTTAGCCATTATGAGAGGGACAGATTTTACTAAGACAACTTCTTTCAGACGAGTTTCTTTGATCATGTCTCCTTCAAACAATTACTAACAATTATTTACTTTTCCTCCTCAATTGACGTTTTATGTATATACTGTTTCATGAAATCATTAAATGGCAATTTGATCTTTGTTATAATTATTAAAATAATTCTTTCATATTTTTTCTCTATTTGAACTAGTTTTTTTTTTAAATTTTGTTTTATATTTTTTAAACAAGATCGATTTTGCTGCTAAATGATTTCTGTTATTAACTGAAACTTCATGCAAGATTTTTTTTTTGAGAAACCTGTTTTTTCTAGTAACATTTTGTTTGTTTGTTTGTTTGTTTGTTTGTTTTTTGAATGTTTGTTTTTATTTAAAAAATGATGACTTTGTGAAATATTTTCTTTTTACTATAATTGTAAATGCAAATGAAAGTAGAAAATAACTATTGGTTGTCAAGGTTTATCTACCTGGTTTAATGAAATAAATCTGAGAGTAAAGTTTGTTTGCTCGTCATTGGTGATTTTTTGTTGTTAAAGGGCTGGTGGAAATGTATCTATATTTTGATTAATAGTTTAAATGAATGAGATATTTAAATTTTATCTTTATTGTTTAACAACATATAAGCTACGTCAATAGACCTCAATCCACTGTTTTATATTGTCTTACGGTTTTTTCATGTTAAAAATAGAATTTGCATGCATACGAATGCATATCTTGAGCATGTAATGAAAAAGATACCCAAACATATTTATTTAAATCCATCGAATGCATCGGAAAATTTAAACAAAAATCTTGGCATCTTTTTGTTCATCAAATATTTGCCAACTTGCCAAAAAACATCCAATCGAACGAAACATGATGGCAACGTTTGTTGCTTCAAAACAAGTAAGGTTATGCGAATGAAACGGTTGCACTTTCTCCGCATACTGTTGCTGGCCATACGAGACGGTTGCATAATTTCGTTCCATTCTTGCAACTATTTCAACCCAACCGAGAAACCTTGAGACGTACGGCCAAGGATATGCAGTATGGCGACCGATTTTCTTCCCGTTTCATTTTGGCACCAAACACCGTTGACAAACGTTGACAAAAATCGAACAAAAAGCGATGTGTTACGCTTATTGTACGGCTAAGGTCAACCGGTTATGGGGGAGCTGAAAATTGGTAACTTTCAAATGACGATGACAATAAATGCTCCATTTGCTCCATTGTACGGCAGTTGAACAATGCTGTGAAGGTGTACGGCACTAAAAATATGACCATTGTTGTTTTTCCCTTTTTTTTGCCATCTAGAGAGAGGGTCAAAGAGGGAGGGAAGAAAAAGGAAACAAAATGTCGGATATATATTTAGAACACTGGAGAGGGATTGGGTTTTTTATTCCAGTGTACAATAATAATTATAAAGGAGCTTTGTGTTTGTGTGTCGTTAAGCACACGTACTCACTTTGTGTTAGTGATGCTATTCGTTGAATCAGGTTGGGCATGTTGGATTCTTTTCGCTCGTTGCCCTTCTGCGTTTGCACTGTTGCTCTCCATGAGCCGCACGGTAGGAAACATTAGCACACGGTAACACACGAACGGAAAGCCATTGGGACCGGATGTATAGGTACGGGCGGTCCCGTTGCTTTTGATCCTTCAATTCTTTCGAGGCATTTCGAAACAACGCTAGCGTAGACTTCCAAAGTGACGTGGGTTCCATCAAGAAGCACAACACAGAGAGGAACACCCGGTATTGTTTGCGTGGCTGGACATAAATAGTTCCAGCACAGGCAATCGCCATCGGTCAGAAGCGTTGTTCGGTTCGCTACAGGTTTGCCACTGTTCGGCTGATGGACCGCCTGGTCGGACGGGGTGCCTGGTCATTAGCCCGGTGCCGAAAGATTGTTTTATGTAAATGAGATTTGACTGTTGATATTTACCCGCTGGCCGTTCGTACACTTCCTTCCGCGTGCGACTCAAGCACCAGTGGTTCCGTTTTGGCACTGTTTGTTTCTTTCGGGTACGACGCCGATGACGAACCGGACCGGCACACAGGTGGTATTTAGGCAACGTTCTCGCCACCCGTGCGCTACACTAATGGGGCATGCTTAGTCGGTCACGGGATTTGTGGTTAGCATAAATTGATTGGAGATTACTGCGAAATTGGCCGTAGAAAAACGACACCACTGGTAGGGTGTGGCGGTACCTGCCAGGGACGTCACCGGCGATCGATGATGGGTTTGCAATTCGATTTGGTTCGAAATGAATGAGTTTTTCGATAAAAACAGTATGGGGCCAGTAGAGGGGCTAATAGTGTTTGAGGTACGATTTTTATCTCTTTGCAAAATGCATTTACTGTTGGTTTTCATTCACGCTTTTAATCACCATTTAATAAAGATGTGGATTAAAGTGATTATTTAGAAGCGTATGCTCTTTTTATTATTCGAGAGCGTGGGTTAATTACTCCTGTGACATTATTATACAAACCTTACTAAATTAACTATAGGTAGCCACACTCAAGTAAATATAAAAGGTCGTGGTATTTGCTAATTTCTGTAAATAAATAGAAGTAAATAGAAGACCTTTGAAAGATGAAAAAGCTTTATTTGTTATTGTTCTTCCTTACAGTTAAAAAAACAACAAAAAAACTCTTTAAAAACTTGAAGAGTTAAAGGAAGTAAAGACAATAAGGAGCAGTTAGAAAGAAAACCATATTGATGGATAGGAATTAAGGAGGAACACTTTTACGAGATAGTTAGCTTGAATTTCTTCTATATGTAGTTCTGACCCAAACTTCACGATAGTAAATATTTCCATTAATGGAATGGAACCAAACAATACAACACTAAAGAATCAAAATAATATCCCCTCGAAATGAACCGCATACAAAACCACAAAATAGCCAAATAGGATACTGCAAACGAACTAGTGACACCGTCACTTTTATGAGGGCTTCTTGACCTTTCGGAAAACCTCATAATTGACATTTTGTTGCGGTTTGATATAATTATCTTCACTCGTTGCCAGTCACGGCCATTTAATCTTTTCCTGTATCTTCGGTAAGGGCGTGAGACATGAAATTAATTTGCATTTATTGCGGTTTGCAAAAAAAAAAAAGGTTGCTGGGGGTTCAATTGCGGTGTGCAGCTGGACACTAAAAACTTTTACGCTTGTTTTACTCTTTGAAGTCATTGAATTAATTATGATGATCATCATGACCATTGCAGGAAAACGAACACAGGAACTTGTGTGCGTGTACATCTGCATCTCGCTGATGGTGCTCAATCTCGGCCTTATACTAAGACACTTTCGGTTCGAGCGCGTCAGTAATGTTATAGTGGCGGCAATCTTTGGCATACTGACGGCCGACTTTGGTTCCGGGCTGGTGCATTGGGGTGCCGATACCTGGGGTTCCGTTGATTTGCCCATCGTCGGGAAGGTAAGTTACATCGACACTTCAAACTCCACGTCTCACACTATGCTCATTGTTTTTCTTTTTTTTTTTTTGTTGGGTTCCACTTCAACTGGTAGAACTTTCTGCGCCCATTCCGTGAGCATCACATCGATCCAACCTCCATCACGCGGCACGACTTCATCGAAACGAACGGGGACAACTTTATGGTGGCGTTACCGATTCTTGGCAAACTGGCGTGGAACTTTTTCACCCGAACGAATGCCGAAATACAGCAGGACTATGCTATCAGCGCGTACCTGTTTCTCTGCTCGATCTTTATCGCTATGACGAATCAGGTAAGGCATTGTGTGGAACAATAGTAGTGAATGATTTGACTGTACAGTGACTTTTATGCTTGCCCAGATCCACAAATGGTCCCACACGTACTGGGGTCTACCGAGGTGGGTACTGTTCCTGCAGAATCACCATATCATCCTGCCAAGACGCCATCACCGGATTCATCACGTCGCGCCACACGAAACGTACTTCTGCATAACGACGGGATGGCTCAATTGGCCGCTGGAAAAGATAAAGTAAGTGTTCTTGGTGCAGTTTGGTTCGTTGATGAGTGTTTTTAACCTTTTTTTTCTCCACTTCCAGATTCTGGTCCACGCTGGAGGCAATCATCGAGATGTCGACCGGCCATAAACCACGGGCAGATGATTTAAAGTGGGCCCAAAAGCGTGCTTGATCCTGTCGCTCGGTTGCATCCATTCTGGACCATCCAGCACTGACCGGACTGTGTTGCGTGATAGCAATAGCTCTGAGTTAGGGAAAATGACACACTCGCAGAAGCGGAACTAGATACAAACTAATTAGCAATATTGCATTTTGGTGGAATTTCATAACAAGTTGTACAAACAGCCGAAGGGGCGAGTGCTTCTGTGCTGCTTCTTTGTCACTCACGCACACGCACACAACAAGCGGTTTTTGGGAAAATATTTTAACGAGTGTTTTGAAGCATTTTGATACTTTACACGTCAGTTAGAGGCAACCGTACGAAATTATAGAGCAGGAAAGAGAGTTATGATAATGCAAAACTTTACATTTATTGAAGGCGAGAAGTGAAGATTTTCGTGATGCACTCATGAGCGGTTTTAGACATTGTATTTGAACAATAGAGGCCTCAGGACAATAGACAGTAAATTAATTCAAGGTTAATTTCTTTCTAAAAGCAATCCTAAGTCAGGTCTTTTGTTATCGAATGATTATGTTCTTAAACTATTTTAAAATGGGTTGTAAAATCGTGATTATTTCCTTGCTTAGGGATTATGATCAGTTTAAGGCGAAACAAACATGTATACGAAACAGTATGTTTTGCTTCCAACTATTATTTAATGAGAGAGACATATATTAATACACCCAGATGCCTGCTTACAACTAAGCACAACAGCTAGCTACCAACTAGACTCAGCATAACAAACGCATAACAAAACTTAACAACTCATATTTGCCTAAGAATCATTACTACCAGCACTTGCGTAAGACTACTCGTACAATCACGTTTTGTGGAATGTATTATATTGGCATGGGGCGAGAAACGTTCTGGGAACAAATGAAAAAAAAAAACAAACAAACACACTGTGCTACAATTTTAATGTGTAAGGCTTAGGGATTAGTTTACATGTTCGGTGCAGTGAATTTTACACTTTTCGTAACGAAAGATACACTCAAGACACAGATATAGGCTAAAGCTTTAGGCGATGCAAAACAACAACTAGATACTAAGACGTTAGAACAGAATGGATAGCTTTTTTAATGCTGAAGACCAGAGGAGATGTATGGAACTAGATTTCTATGGTAGCTTATGTAAAAAAGATGAAGGAGAAAAACATGAAAAAGACGTTGACAGTAGTGGACGGGAGAGAGATTATTTGTTGCGAAAAAGACATCGCTTGTAAGCAGGAATCAATACCATTGCAAAATCAAGTATGAATAATAAAGAAGCAAACCCAAGAGCCGTTTCGTTTTTATTGAATTCTACACCTTTATATGCTGTCATGAAGGAGCTCTGTGGAGAGTAAAGCATCTTGTTAGAAAACGGGCAATAAAATATTCACTCTTCTGTCAATCAGATCAGAGAAACTTGTCACAATGAATAAATGAATATACACGCACTAGTGTTGAGAAATTCGTTGTAAAGGACGCTTTGTGAATAGTTTTAATTCTTCGTTCTTCGGGAAGTGGTCTACTGCAAGATGAGGTCCGCCATTGATTTTTACGACGCAAGCTTTAACCGTCTTAAGCTTTCCAGCCGTCTTATTGGGGCTGGCCTTTGGGAGGAAAAGTATGGTTTTACGGCGGGTCGCGTAGCTAGTATAACGCAGATAGTGATGTTTCTCGCATTGCATGCCTGGACGGGCTACAAGCATCGACACAATGCGCTCGAGATGCTGGAATCACAATCGCTCATCTGTACGGGAGTTGCGCTTATGATCAAGTACTTTACGATGATCCGGAACCGGGATCCGGTACGCGAGCTGTCCGGTAATGTTGAGTTGGAGATGTACATGAAGTATCGTGAAACGAGCAACGAATATCCGGTGGTGAGGAAGTATGGCCGTGTGTTGCACATTGCTGGACATATCATGATCGGAGGTTACTTTGGATCGTTGTTTATCATTTGGATCAATCCACTGTTTGTGTACTTTTCCGAGGGACGCGTAATGTTGCTCTTTTTCTGTGAAATACCGTACGTGGATTGGACGGTGTATCGAGGCTACTGGATCACGGTCACGTTGCAGATTGCATTCTACATTACCGGGACTTGTGGGTTGATTTTGGTTGATTATTTGTGTGCCTTCTTCACCATTAATGGATCGTTGTACGTGGATATTTTGCGCTTTCATCTGGATCAGTTGAGTGAGCTGTTGGCGATGCCGGAATATCAGCAGCGTAGTTCACCGGAGGTGATAGAGAAGGTTAATCGAATGTGGAGGATATGTTTACTGGAACATCAGCGCATTGTTTCGTAAGTACAGGTAGAAACGTTTTTTTCGAAGAAGATTTCTCTATACGGACGAGAATTTCCAGTCACGTACAGAGATCCCTTGGTGACAATACGCCGTATTCTTCGATAAGTCTAACGTTGGCATCAAGGGAGTACAAAAAATCAGAAATCCTCGTATGATTCAGTACAGACTCTTAAAGTGTATGAAGCAATGTATGCTTCTGTCTTAGACCCAAAAATTGTATCATAAATATTCCTTAAACATGAAATAAATTCCAGAAAACCGTTATTGAATTTCCAGATATTATGAAAAGTTTTCCGATTTGTGGAGCATGATCAACCTGGCGCAAGTAGGATGCAGTGTGTTTGGAATTTGTATTAACATGCTGTTAATTTTTCTGGTAACTATTACAATTATCGATCGTTCTAAGCAGAATAAAAAGGATCCATATTCACGAAAATGTTCATTTTCTAGACGGAATGGTACGCCGCTTATGCCATACTGTTTGCCCTGTTCGTAGATCTCTCGGTACATTTTGTGTTGGGTGCTATCATTGAACGAAAGGTGTGGATAAGTAAGGATAGCTTCTAAATACTCAACTAACCACTTTAATTACTTAAGGTCGATGATCTGCATATCAGTTTGGTCCATTTTCCATGGTATTTACTCGACACTCAACGGCAGAAGGAGTACAAGCTGCTTCTGCTACGAGCCCAGCAACCATCTGGCATGTCGATTGCAGGACTAACGCCCGTGAATTATGAAACCTACACACAGGTAAAATGATATTGTTTTGTAAAACAGTGCTATAACATGTTTTTTTTTTACCTTCATTACAGATAATGAAAATGTTGTACCAACTCTTTGCGCTTGCTATGAACTTTTTGAAGTAGAGTGTGGATTTTTTTTCGACAAACATTTATTAATAACCTTTTAAGATGATACGCACAACGCCTCTAGGACCTGCGGAATTGTTTGGAAACACGACACACTGGGTCTTAATTGCACTTATAATTGCACACATGCTGGCAGATGTTCAGTGCTGGCAATTTGTAAAGCTGCACCATTCGCCAATATCCCACACGCTTATTAAAAAATAAAGACACCATTAACCTGATAATTCCGTGCATCGGTAAAACTGTAGAGAGTGTGAAAGTACGCTCTTTTGTAACAAAAAAATTGTAATAACTCACTACCATTCGTGGATTGAGGTGTGAATTGGTAAGACCTTTCTTCGTCTTACGTCACACCGGCTGGGAAGAATATTCTAATTCTTTTCAAACTTTTTCTATAGAATTTGTTACAAATGTCAAACGTCGAAGAATTTCGTGAGCTTTTGAAGCCGCTCATATTTTTCTCGAAGATAATAGGAGTCGAGATGTGGACGGCACCGGGAAAATTTCTGCCAGCATCGTACTATCTATCCACGCAAATGGCACTCTATGTTGTCAGCACTATACACACGGTGATAAAGTACAAGAACGATCCAATTAATGTGATGAAAACTCTCGTCACAATAAGTACCGCTGTGCAGGTGAGTCGCAGTTTCGTTAGCGTTGGGGTGAAGATCTTAGCCGTTGATTTTTTCTTCCATTTCCAGCTGTACATCAAATTTCTTATGGGCCATAGAAAGGCGGTTATAATTAAGCAACTTACCGAAACAATTGAAAAAGACTTACTGGAACATTATCAGAAGGGAACGAAGGAAGAAATCGCAGTGCTCAACCGAACGGGTCGCTATCTGCAGATTTTCATGCGCATCATGCGCGTTGTAGTTCCGTGTGGATCGGCCGGGTTCGGAACCTATCCATTGCTGGTCTATTTGCAAGCGGGCGAGATATTGCCATTGTTTCTGTACGAGCTACCATTCTTAGATCATAGCACCTTTGTTGGGTATGTTGTGAACATGCTGTTCCAATTGAATCTTCTCGTGCTTGGCACTATGGGATTGATCCTGTCCGACTTCCTGTACGTGATGTGTACGATGTACGCAATGACTCAGGCAGAAATCTTCAACATTCATCTCAATGAGCTTGAAGCGATGCTGAATGACCCTCTGAAGGTTGATACAAAGCGTACGGAAATTCGTGAAAAGTGGCTACAATGCGTGTACGATCATCAGCTATCAACAAGGTAAACCTCAGATGCTGTGTGGGATACGGGATAATAATAATTATATTATTAATTTTTTTTCAATATTGCTTACATTATTCAAAGGTACTTTAATATCGTAGAACAATCATTCGCTTTTGTTTGTTTGGCTCAAGTTGGTATGGGCGTTTTCACTGTATGTGACTGCATGCTGCTAGTAGTCTTGGTAGGTTTATGAGAGGTTTATGCTAACAAACATTGCATAAACATACAAGTATTGGCTCTATCATTTCGACTCGCTTTTATTAACTCTGCATATTTCTTGTTCATAATGATCGTCACTTAACGTATGTGTACGTTCCTTTCAGACGGATTGGTTTCCTACGTACGGTTTTCTGACGGTTGTGTTTACGGCACTTAGCCTCTATTTCGTTATCGGTCACGCAGTAGAACTTAAGGTGAGCATGGTGGAAAATAAGTGATATTTTTAATACTAAAAAGGCGTATTATTCCAGCTTGATAAAATGTATGATAGAATTACCTCGATGCCTTGGTACAAGCTACCAGTGAAGGAACAGAAAGAGTTTAACTTGCTGCTCTACAGACAGCAGCGTCCCATGATGTTGACCGCTTGCGGTTTTATTCCCATGAACTTTGAAACGTACATGAGCGTAAGTGCATTAGGCATTGTTAAACCAAGCTCTTTTCTGTAATGTTTACTTCTTTTCTTTCTCACAGGTCTTGAAATGTCTGTACCAGTTTTTCGTTATGGTTTTGCAGTATGTTGCATAAAGGAAACGTTACGGACAGTAGACTTTATTGTTCTTTAAATTTGAGTTAAAAATCTAGAATTTCACATTTTTCTTAATAATAGTTCATGCACTTCTTACTTATTGTGTCATGTGCAATATTTTCCCATGGAATTGGGATTCAGATTGAAGAGCTTCGCACGGTTGTTTTAATTGCACTTCTAATTGTTCGAACATGTTTCACGCGCTTAGTAATAAGTTATGAAGGAAATAAACTGTTGATTCCGCACAACTCAACTGCACCGTGGTGATGGAATAGCGTTCCTAGAAAGAAATAGAAAATAGTTCTAGATTAACCTGAGATTTGGAAAGTTGGAAAGCTGTTTGCTCGCTTCGTTTGCTGCTAAACTTATTGCTACAAATGGCTACCGTTGAAAGCTTCCGTGAGCTTTTGAAGCCACTGATATTGTACTCCAAACTGTTGGGTGTAGAAACTTGGACGGCACCGGGGAAGCTAATGCCAGCGTCGTACCACATGATGCTTCAAATGATCATCTACCTTGTCAGCCTTGCATATACAGTGATAAAGTATAGGTACGAACCAATGCATATCATGAAAGTGCTCGTTACATTCGGCACTGCCCTACAGGTATGATTTGAATGCCAGTGAAAAAGACACCACAGATGATAAACAATCAATCTTCCCTTTTGCAGCTTTTTGTCAAATTTTTCGTCTTACTATTAAAGGCGATGGATATGAAAGAACTTACCGAAACAATAGAGCGAGATATACTGAAACGTTATCAAAATGGTACGGATGAAGAGGTTGCCGTGCTTAACCGAACCGGTCGTTATCTGTGGATTATTTTTCGAATTATGAGGATGATATGTAATGGTACCGCAGCTGGATTTGCGTTCTATCCAATATTCGTTTATTTTACAACAAATGCCGTGATGCCGTTTTTTCTGCACGAACTACCATTCCTTGATTATGGCACTACTACTGGTTATGTTGTGAACATGTTGCTTCAAATGAACCTTATCGTAAACGGTGTTATGGGAGTGATAACAACCGACTTCGTATTCTTGATGTTTGCGATGTACGCAATGGTGTTAGCAGATATCTTCATCCTGCATCTCGATGAGCTTGAAGCCATGCTAAATGACCCTCTGAACGATGATTCAAAGCGTGGGGGAATTCGTGAAAAGTGGCTACAGTGTGTGTACGATCATCAACAGGCAACATGGTGAGTTATTCTATTTAAAAAAATAAGTCATTTACTGCTTGAACGTATCTGGATTTTTATTCCCACTGTGGCTGCCAAAGTTTCTTAAACAACATTGAGG
>KI423363.1:23083-36160 GCA_000473375.1 Anopheles culicifacies
TCTCGTGAAAGGTGTAATGGGGATGATGTTGGCTGATTTCTTATACTTGATGTATGCGATGTATGCAATGGTCGTAGCAGATATCTTCATCATTCATCTTACTGAGCTTGAGGCGATGCTAAATGATCCTCTGAAGGATGATACAAAGCGTGGGGAAATTCGTGAAAAGTGGCTACAGTGTGTGTACGATCATCAACAGACTACAAGGTAAGTGCCAGTCCATCATGTAGTTTAAAAAAATTTCCATTATTTATATTATTTTCTCTATTTATCAAAGCTTTTTGAACATTATTGAAGATATCTTTGGACTCCAATGTCTTACACAAGTGACGATGAGTATTTTTGCAATATGTGATTGTCTGTTGTTAGTGGCATTGGTATGTTCTCGGTATTATTTGATAGAACACTGTTATTAGTTAACGTTGGTTATCCCTTTAACATGTTTCAGACCGACTGGTATTCTGCATACTGCTTTTTACTACTAATTTTCAATGAGCTCACAATTTACTTCATAATTGGACACGTTATTGAACTTAAGGTATATTTCAAGTACTTTTGTTCATGTTCCATTGCTAATAACGAAGTAACAATTTTTTTGTTTCTAAAGATTGATAAAATGTATCACAGGGTAATCTCAATGCCGTGGTACAAGCTACCGGTGAAGGAACAGAAAGAGTTTTGCTTTCTCATAGCGAGACAGCAGCGTCCCATGATGTTGACAGCTTGCGGGTTTTATCCGATGAACTTTGAGGCGTACATGACTGTAAGTAAAAGTCAATATGAATGGACAAAAATGAATAATTATTGAACTAATTTTCTAGGTGCTTAAAGGTTTATACCAGTTCTTCGTGATGATTCTACAGTATGTGGGATAGTAAATAATTTGTGAAAAATTATATTTTATTTGCACACAGCGAGAATACGTTTTAAGATTTCCTACAAGTTTCCTTTTTGTTCATCACAATTACACACATGTGTCAGAAATGGTTTGAATAAAGGCCATTAGCTTTACTTCTACTGTCACTCGATTTTAAAATCTATGCCAATTTGTTGAAAAGACAATCTGTAAAACAATCCTCTCCATTGCACGCCACTTATCCCCATAACGCTTAGCATATGTCCACCTACCCTCCGGTGGCCGCATGGTGAATTGTAGCACTAATTCAATTATCAGGTATTCTAAGTATGTTTTTACGATATCGCTGGGCCATCCTAGCGTTCGCGTGTTAGTTCTGAAATATTGTTCACCGGCAGTGGATGTCGGACGATTTCCGTACCATTG
This sequence comes from Anopheles culicifacies, assembly GCA_000473375.1. Taxonomy (NCBI): domain Eukaryota; kingdom Metazoa; phylum Arthropoda; class Insecta; order Diptera; family Culicidae; genus Anopheles; species Anopheles culicifacies. The sequence continues at coordinate 24,366 of KI423363.1, forward strand.
TCGATAAACGGGAGTTTAGTTTTTTGTCGTTGGTTTGCTCGATGTGCTTTGACGGCGACCCTTCGCAGGCATTTGCGAACCGTTAATGGATCGTGAAGCAACGAACGTTTCGTGCTGGTCGTCCCATCCGTCTATGCTTGCCCACGCCGACTCTACGACAACAACGGACGGTGAGGTGATGGACGAGCGTCGAAAATCCCCGAGAGCACGTTGCGCTGGTCGGACAAGAATGGATGCGGCGGTAATGGTGCATCCACCGTGGGGCAGTGAAGATTCGGACGGTGAAGAGAGTGATTGCCACGACCAACGGCCCCCATCGGTCAAGGGCCGTCCCGGTTCGCCCAGACCTCCAACGCCCGCCGATGAAGGGCCTGCCGGAATGCAACGATATGTCCGGCTGCAGGAAGAGCACGTCGAAGCGTCCGTTGTTGTGCTAACGAATGGGATCGGTTCGTCCCGGGCGGGCGCGTACCTGGAATCGTTGCCCAAGGGCGGTGGGAAATTGACTTTTAATCTAACCCCGGAGCAGCTCGGTATGCGAAACGTGGTGGAACGTTTGGGTCGCGGTAGGCAGTGTAGAATCACCGGGGAGTACCTGCTTTCACCGGACAAAGCGAGCGCAAACACGGACAGTCCCACCGTTGAGGATAGTCCACGGAAGAGTAGCCTCCGGCGCAGCTCGGCATACAGCAATCAATCCGAGCTGGATAAGCAGCTCGCCGTGGAACAGCATCCGGAGCCACTTCCGGGTAGCTCCGGGCCACTGTACGAAGAGCATCCCGGACCATCGGCAACCGAGCCAGGTGCGGTGAAGATGATGCTGATGATGATACCATCGGAAAGTGGTCGCCCGGAGGATGTCAATGGATCCCGAGGTTTGTTGAGCTCGAGGGCATCGATGGGCGGTCAACGCAGGGCACAACATAAATTTGACGAGATATCGTGAGTACCTGGAACGCGCTCGTTTACTGGTTCTAGCGATGTTTACTTACTTACCGATACCGCGATGTTTCTTGTCTCATGCCTCACCACCGCATCCCGTTACTGGAGCTACGCATTACTTTGCCGAACGATCTAACGTTTCGCAGTACAATCTACGACCACTTTCCGACCGACTTTCTGCCCGACAGGTTCCGGTGCGGGTTGTGCCAGAAGCTGCTACGGGAGCCACGTGTGCTCGACTGTCTGCACACGTTTTGTCGGCCGTGCTTAGAACGGGCGGCAGCGTCGGTCACGCACGGTCAGGACAGTGCACTGTTCTGGCAGCGCGTCAACGAAAGTGCCAGCTTCGATTGGGACCGTAAGTCTAGAGGGCCGTTCAAAAGGGCAAACCTAATGGCAAGTGTGCGTGTGTGTGTATGTGTTTTTTTTCTGTTTGTGTGCGGCATCCCCGCTTGCGTTGGCTGTGTATGAGTTCGATAAGCAAAGATTTATTGAGGCCACATGTGGGGCACGTTTTGCGTTTGCTATCGGTATGGCTTCGGTCGTAGCACTTCGTCGGGACGTGAGTAGTTTGTGTTTTGTTGCTGTAAAAAGGGCTTTTGTGGCTAAACTATCATTGAGTTTAGAGCAAACAAACAATTGAAGGTTGTGCTACGTTCCCCGCCCCCTCCCCTCCTCTTGCTCTGTAATACGTTTAATTTGATGGTTTAACATGAGTTGTGCTAACATTTAGTCCGTAGAAGAAGTGTTCACGTAATGCGTTTGGTGTTGTAATTGTTGTGTACTTATGTTTTGGTATTTGTTTATTGTCCATTAATATCCTTTCCTCCCGCTTATTGATGTTGTGATTTACTGTGGGTGTGTAGTTGCAATTAACTTTATCATTTATTTGTTTTTTACATCTAACATTATCTGCAAATTGCGTTATTTGCGTTCAACGCGCTATGCCAAATATTTATTATTCATCATGTATTTTATTTTCATTCCAATTTTTATATTTTGCAATATATGTCTTTCATTGAAGATTGAATAATTCTTCAACAAAAATATAATTTAAAACATTTTTAAACAATTTTATGTTGATATTCATCAGGAATGCAATAAGCACGATATTAAAAACAGAAAATGTTAATAAGAATTCTCTGCTTATTATTGTCCAACAGTTCAGACAAGCGAAAAGGATGCGGAAGATGGTAAAGCAGAAAATGATAATGCTCCCTCAATGTTGAGCACCATCGGCGAGTCACGTTTCGAACAGCTGCGCGCCTCCTTTCAAAGCTTTCGTGAGCAGAACTGCTTGCGCTCGCCGGTAAAGTCAGACAAGGTACGTATTTAATATGTTAGCCGAGTGTGATTCTCAAGTGCAGCAAATCAATAGCGTTTCGTAGGGCTTTAGTTCCAAAACTGCAATCACTCCATCGGTACAGTCAGAGAGGAGCGTTAAAAAAAGAAAAAAAACTCTTGAACATAAAACAATCTACATTGGTGGAGTCGCAGACTGCAGCAAATAAACCCACAACGGAGATAGTGTTCTTGTTCCGTGCAGCGTACAGCTTAAAGCTCATCCGCCTCAAAATGAATAGCACTCCATTTGCGCTACATTTTATGCGGTGTCGCGTCTTGCAAAGCAAGCAAAGATGACACACATTCTGGCGAACATATTTCTGGAACAGGGCGTCCCATAGCAGGTGTCATCGTTACCAGGCACATCCTTCAAAAGCATATTTCCAAGCAAGCCGTGCTGGCACAGCGATCAGCGTGTTGTTACGCTTCCCATACTCATGGCCCGTACCCTTCCCCACTTCACTTCCAGGGCCGGGACAAAGTTAAGGCCAAGGTAATATATGGTGACAGGGAAAAAGTTCTCGTCTGTCCCACCTGTAACCATCCGACGGAGCTACCGGCCGGACCGGGTGGTATTGGCCAACTGCCGCAGCACTTTGTGCTGGCAAGGAAAATCGAGAACATCATTTCCCAGCATGCATCGTCTCCGGTTTCCTCCCGGCTCGGTTCGCCCACCTCCAGTCGTCCGTCATCAATCGCTCTGGCGCTGTGCGAGTTATGCTCTGACGAGGTTACGGTAAGTCATACATGGCGTGGGGAATATTTCTGGAAAGGATATCAGTTTTACACCTTGTTTGGTCCCATGGTGCACCGAGAAAAAGGGCCCCCAATTCGTGGGGTTCGACCAAAGCGACATAAAGAAAAAAACCGCTCGAAGCGAATACATCGGATTGGATTGGATTGGAGAGTGGCTCAAAGTTTTGACATTTATCATTCAATGTGTAAAGTTTCTTTTTTGTGTGTGGTCGTTATTTTTTCTGTTGCATTTTGTTTGTTGGAGCTATTTCCATACGAGCACTTGGTGGTTGTTGATCTTCGGAAGATGATTTGGTTGAAATATAGTTGCTGCATAAATGTACTCTGTAAAACAAATTCTGGGTAGTACTATATGCATCAGGGGTGAGAAAAACATGTTTTTGAATTTATTAGAGCTTGAGGATAGCGGTGGATACCAATGGAGTTGAGTTATATTTTAAACATACAGGATTTTTGCAAAATTGAACAAATTGTACAAGCAACCATAGGTAAATAAGTTTTACCTGGAAAACAAGGGACATATTGGATTGATAATAATAACTGAAGATTCGTTACGTAGCGCTAGTAGGGATAGTGGGAGTTCCTTAAAACTCGTGATTTTTGTGATCTTTGTGTTTTATAAAATGACATACATAATTTTTCTTAGAATTTTCAAACAAGCTTAAACGGCCTGGGATTTTTTTAAAGAAAAAAAAACATAGAAGTTCACCCTAAGGAATCAGTTGAGACTTGGTCAGTTGTAAGACTTCTCTTACAAAAGTTCCTTCTGATTAAAAGCTTTTGCATTTTTTAAGGACTAATTGGCTTCTCTACTGCAGAACTGACCTCATGGTTAAGAATGAATACCTAAGGTAACCTGAATCCTTGCATCGAATATCCCAAATGCTGAGCCAAAAGCTGACTTTGACTATTTCCCTGACTTTTCGGAGATTCTAGATAACAAATATGGGGATTCTTGGATATAGTAACCTTTCATAATAAAGGCTTTAGTAGAAAAGGATGATTTGCAAAATATGAGGTAAATATCTTATTGAGACCTATAATACTAGGTGTGATATTGACGAACACTTAATGACTCAGACTGGATTAATAAATAGAGAACAACGGTATTCTTATGTTAATGTCTTATTTTTCGTGAAGACTTTTAAATCATTCCTTTTTGAGTCTCAAACAGAGGAGGAAAGAGCGTTTCCCACCATTTCGTTGCACAATTATTAGAGCATGGGAGAGAAAGAGAGAGATAGAGAGAAATAAAGAAACAGAGAGATGTTTTTGTTTCACAAAGAACACAAATTATAAAAACACATTGACGTGTTATCAAAGTACGTTGTGTATAATTTAAATGCAGACTTATAATATTACAAATAAACCTAAAATAATGACTTAAACTGCAAAAATTCAACTGCAACAATTACAAAACCCACAAAAGAGTTCACAGAATTTTAAATTATCGAACCAAACAAAACAAACCCGTAGAGATAACTTTCCGCAACATAGTTCCAATGGGATTGTTTTTTTTTGTTTTGCTACTGCTGAGTATTAAGCTTTATTTCATTTTCTAAACCACTAATCTTTCATCATCACTTCACTCTCAATCCAATTCCACTGAAACGGGGTCAGCGGTCAGCGGAACCAATTTCAACCGCAATACCGTACCGCGCTATGTTGGGTCCAATTTCGCGTCGTGTATTTTTTTGTTGCCTCCCCAGTCGGTTTGCAATATTTGTCCCCATTTCGAGTGTTGGTTTCGCTTTTTATTTTTTGATCCCTCGTATCTCTATGTTAGTGTTGGGAGAAGGGGAAAATTTTATGGAATTATATTTCCGATCTCCTGTACTATCGCACCCGCTGAATCCATTCAATCCGCTTCCAATTCGTGGCGTGGAACAGCGCGCAACAGTGTTTTTCTCGTAGTTCAATTTTCACGCGCCTTAGTCGAGTTAAAAACTAATTTGATTTTTCCATTTTTATGTTCCCCTTCCGCACCGATTCCGTTTTCGGGCATCAACGCAAAACTGCTGTGCTCTGTGCGTTTTTACGGCATTGCATTGATTTCCGCCAGGCAACTGCATCGTGTCAAACGTGTTCGGTGAAGTTGTGCAATTTCTGCAAGGAAGCGCACAAGCGCCAGCGCGGTACGGCCTCGCACGGTATCGTGAGGCTTGGCGTTGGGCTGAACGAGTTGCTGAAAGTTCGACCCCGGCGGAGCACCGTCCCGGGGGAGCCGGAATCGGTGGCACGCTCGATTAAATGTCCGATGCATCCGGAACATCAATTAAACCTATTCTGCACCAGTTGCCACCAGGTGATCTGTGGCGAGTGTAGTACGTTGCTGCACCGGGACCATCGCTGCACAACGGTGGCACGGGCTGGGAAGGTGTACGGACGGTTTGTGCGCGGTGCCATCGAACAGACGCGCCCCCTAGAGGACTATGCGCTGCAATCGGTGGGCCGTCTGAACGATGTGACCGTGCGGATTAACAGCCGCTGTGAGGCGGTCCAGCAAGAGGTCGATGCATTCGTGGACGAGTACGTGGCAGCCCTGGAGGAGCATCGGCGTGCCCTGGTCGAGCAGATCGGCAACATCCGCCAGGCAAAGATGGAGATGATTATGGCACAGAAGCTGGATCTTGGTAAGTGGTGATTGGTGGCAAAGCGGAAGTTTGCAAATTTGAAGATTAACAAACTCCCTCGTGAACTCATTTCCCAGAACTCTCAAACCATGTGAGACTTGTTGAAGTAGATGCGAATGCAATGACGCAAAGTGGAATTGTAATTAAACAACGCCATTTAACAAGGTGATACAGTTTTCGGGACAACGCAAAAAACAAAATCCCTTTTTTCAGACTTCAGACTCCAGCCAAATGGCAGCGTAATTTGTACCTTTTATGTAATGGCGTCCTTTTTGCCTGCCGTTGTTTTTAGTGAGTAACATTTAATTGTACAAACCATTATGGTGGTTGCATTTTATTTGAGCATGTTCACAGGTCTCGTGGATGGCAAAGCGAAGCACAAAACAGGACGTTAATTTATTTCTGTTTAATGAGTTTATGCTTTGATGATGGATTTCATTTGTGTGTGTTCTTTTGACGATTTTCACCGGTAAGAGGTCAGATCATTAGTGACCCGCCCGATTAAGGAAATTCATTCTAAATGTTTTTGTTAGACAAATTACGACAGCGTTTTCGTTTTTTGGTGAATTTGCGTTTTTTTATTAACTAGAATGTGTAAAAATTATGTAAATCTCCTTAAAGACTAAAGGTGCCTCTTAAATACTCCTATAATATCTGTATATTATGAAGACATCTTTCAATTTCTCTTCAATATCATTCTCCAGAAATTCGTTCCCAGAACGCTCGAGCTGCGATTGAGTTTGCCGAGGAGCTGCTGGCTGAGGGAAGTGACGTGGAAAATCTACTATTTGTTAGCATACTGCTAAAGCGGTTTGAGGAATGCCTAAAACCAACCAGAACACTAGACAGTACCGTAACCGATACGGTACAGTTTCTGGCAGACGAGGAAGCACCGAGCGTACGGGTCCAGACCGGCGTCCCATTGTTTGGCATCGTAACCACACAGAAAGCCGATCCCCGGCAGAGTGGCATCGAACATTCGGCCGGTGAGCTGGCCACGCTCAAGGCACACAAACGCGTCCAGCTGACGCTCGTCGTCCGGGACTACGAGGGCAGGCGCCTCGGGCACGGTGGCATTACCGTGCAAACGGATCTCCGCTTTCGGGACGACGAAGATCACTCGGTGGCAATGTCCATCGTCGACAACCGGGATGGAACGTACGGGCTAACGTTTGTGCCGCCACGCCCCGGTGTAATGCATCTGATGCTGTTCGTCGACGGGAAGATATTGGAGGTAGGTCTCGGTTCTTGGGTGTTTTGCAGAATTCTGATTCTGACGAGTATTGTGACGGGTGACTTGTCGCTTCACAGGAATGTCCAGTTGTTTTGCGAATCCACAAGCTTCGACCTCATTACGGTGTGTATCACTGTTGTTCGTTCTGTTCCGGAGGTGGCAATAAGAGTGGAACCTGTGCGTGTGGAAGCATCATGCCCGGAGGTTACCGAGGCTGTGGTCATGGACATGCAGGCCACCCCGGTCAGCGCCACTGGTCGTGTTGCGGGAGTCTGCAGGAATACTCCGACTGTACGGCAACGGCTGGTAAGGCTACACAGCGGAAAGTGTAGAAAAATGAACAGGATGCGCCATCTTACGGGAAACTAAGCAACTAAGATAGCTGAAGAACGCATTCGGGTGAGGTTCGGTTTGTGTTTGGCGCATGAGCAAGAATGGCACCGGTAGGGGAAAATGACCAGCTTCGGAAAAGCTCACCCGAACCCACACAAACACACTCAGCGTGGTGGTTTTATACAATTTTGATATCAGCAAAAAAAGCACCAGTCGAGTAAAGGAGTTCATTCTTTATGGACGCATTCGATGCCGGTAAACATTCACGCCATTCCGCACTATCCACGAAGTAAGCTCACGCGACCGATTTGATTGCAATAAATTGTTTCACTGTTCAGCAACGTAACGTCAATGATATTTGCTTTTCAATTCAGCGTGTGACACTCAAACCGGGCCACGATACGGAAAGAATTATGATCCTCCTCAACCGAAAGCCACAATTGCCAAAATGCATTGCAATAGATTATTAAAACAAAGGGAGGAAATAAACTATTAACCTAACGTCCTATCTGGGTGGATTTTGATAAAAAAGAAAAAATCCCACTGGAACTCAAAACTATTTCCCGAGCAAATACACTAAATCAAATGAGCACTTGCTGGTGTTTGAGCCGCGAAGTAGGGAAGAGGATGCAAACGTGTAATTGATTTAGTTGATTTTAGTCCATTTTTGACTGCCGCTTTTTTAGTTCTGTTTCATTTATACAGAGCAGCATGAGCATTAAATGAAAGGAGTGGAGAGGAGTGATAAATGATGCCGTCAGTGCGCGGTACTGCTTGCGTCAATAAGCAATAGGGCGCAGTAGTATTTTGATTTAATATTTGCTCCTGCAAATGGGCAGATTAAATGTGAAACACTATTTTGTTGGCATACTGGACGGCAACCGGGAGCGATAGTTTATTATTCAATCGATTATTCAGTGTGTTAAAATATATTCTTTATTAAGTAACCATCAGTGGATTGTAAACATTTAGATACAGTAGAGAAACAGGCCATATGGCATAGAATAAAACAGTGAGTCATTTTGTTTAGTTTAGCATATGATAGAAAATAAAACCATTTTAGGTATTCCAAACGATATCATATTAAAAGTAAATAATTGATATTTGGTAACCAAAAAATATGATATTTGTAATTGATTCCATTTGTAGTCATTTTTAACATGAATTTGGGAAATAGTAGATATTTGTTGATGCTTTGTTTTGTTTTGGGGAGCAGTAGTTTACTATTCGGATTAATTTATACAGCTTCATAACACTACATTTTTCTAAATAAAATATTTCCATGAAATTTCACTCAAATTCACAGATTCAACAAAATAATTTAATATTAAATCGTTATTAAAATTTCGATGGATTATTCAATTTAAAGTCCAATTATGTGACGGAAGTGAGAGAGACAGCGAGAACAGCTATTACAGTTATCAAGTACAAATTAGTAAACATCAATGTTAAACATTCCTACAGATATTAACTACATAAAATTATGCGCAACATATCGTTTTTTTTTTGTGTCATCCCTTCCCGTTGTAGTGAGGTTTTTGTTTTGTGTGCGTGTCGTATTAAATGGCTGTGGATCGGTATGAAAATGATTGGGATTCCACGGGAGGGACTAATTGATCAAATATTTCAACCACTCGCATCCACCCGAGCGCAAGGGTGTGCAAAACATTAAATAAAAATCATCCTTCTTTTTCTCATTTACGCTTTTTACGATGAAAAAAATTAAATACAAAGGACGAAAAAAAACAACACCAACCGACTCATCCTTCCGCTTTGTTTCGTTTTGTTTTGCACTTCCGCAATAATGTTTACCATGGTTTGCGTTCTTCTAATGTTCCTCTGGGTTGCGTTTTGTGCGTTCCTTCTCCGTTTTAATGTAGCATAATTTATCGAGCTTTTGGCGTACTCTTACACGATGGCGATGAACAACAAAATGGGTGGGACGCAAATTCACCGTGTCCATTGGAAGGTTGGAAATTTATGATGCCTGGTATTGCAGGCGCCACCGAATCGTGAGCTAAATAATTCCTTTTTTTGTGTTTCGAAGGTGGGACGGTGGGCTAGGGTCATTTTTCGGCAAATGATTTGTAGCTCAATTAGACGAGAAATGCAATTCGTCTGGTAGTGTTTGGAGGTCACGATGGTACAGCAGTTTTTGTTGCTTTTAAGGTCCAATGGTTGTTACTTTCCAAATTCGAAGAGGGTTTGAAGAAATGTCATCTATTGTACAAGCTTGTAGGTTACATTCATTGCTGCCTCATCATCAGCACCCGGGATAGTTCATTGCTGGCGCATACCAGTGAGGTGATAAAAAGCGAATTGATTTGCAATGTAAAATGGAGTAACAATCTGTATCGCACTGACAGCTGGGCCCGAGATTGACGATCAATACGCTATGCTGCACGTACAATGCAATCGTTGCGCTCCGCAAGCGGCAGGCTTGTAAGCGAAGAATCCGAAGAAAATGTCGCCTTCCGTCTTCGGCCAAGCGTTGCTAACGTTCACGGTGACAGATGATGGGGTTGCGATTATGAAATTCCCATCTCCTCCCAGCCCGTTCAATTCGGAAGCCTTCAAATGATACCAATCCAATCAGAGATTGTGGCGTTGTGCCTTCGATGCAGAAGATTTATGTGCGTCAGGGATTGGGACGAGTGGCAATGCATCTGCTGCTGACGGCCGGAAGTTGATTTCTGCAGATGCACTGCACTGCAGTTTATTCGGCAGCAGTTGTCAATTGTGCCAGCAACGGAAACGTTGCCATCCCTACCAGCCCCTCCCGTCGGCTTGGGGTGAAGGAAACGGTTGTTTTGGGCTCACTTGCCATCGGGATAATGACCAGTGTCTTGCGCACTCTGCTGGCTGTGATTCTTCTTGGTGCATCAATTATAGATGATGGGAATTGCAGACAAATCAGCACCGGCCATCGTGGGTTACGATTGTTGCATGAGAGAAGATAACGGAGCTGGGATGGCCAAACGTTGCTGCCGAGAAATGCAACAGTGTGTATGCATCGGTGCGTTACGTTGACTTCATGGTTCGGTGCCATTAGCATAAACACATCGAACCTTGGCGGTATGTAATATTCAAATCACCGATGATTGCCCTGCGACAGATGGTCCGTTGAGAGTCCGATGGATTACGCAATAAATCTTGCTGCCAAGAGCTGGCGATAAAGCCATTTCATCCCTGGAGTAAGTAATTAATACATGGAATCAGAAATGATAGCATGCCTGTAGTTCATGGGAGATAAACATTTTGTTAAAATTAATGAGTATCCTCTGAAGATAAATGAAGACTATTCGCCTTTTCACATTTTCCTTAGATTTTTAAAAATTATAAATATCAATAAAATTAAATTTTGCTAAAATAACTTGAAATTAAATTACAAAAAACAAACTAGCTTTCCTGTCTTACTCCAAAGTTTCTTCTAGCTTTAAATTGCTGGAGAAAACCTCTAACACGTTCATACTCGAGCGACTGCTTTCGCTACTTAAAAGGAAGTTTCCACAATCGGCTCTTACTAGCAATGCGTTGAAGAGCAGATAAGCTTGTCCTTCCCCAAAATCTATTACATTGCAAAGATCCGGTTAGTAATTGATTCGCATCAGGACCCTCTTTGATAGTTTCAAATCATCCCTTGTGTAGTAGGATCTGCCATTTTGTATATGACGTCATGAATGAATTGTTTGCAATAATGATAATATTGTGCGGAATTTCTATTCCTTATACGCTTATCAATATTGTGGCAACAGATGTCCTTTTGGGGTTTGTCTAATGCTAGGTTGCATGTATAGCATTGTATCAATTGTCTTCTAATGGATCATCATTATTATCTTATCTCCATTTTCATGTTTATGTCTTTCTTGTAGTGCATTGAATCGCTTTTGTAGTTTAATGTCTGTCAATTCACAAACAATTTAGAGAACGAAAATTGAATTTGCTCCAATTTAATAGTAAGCATGTACCATTTAGCAGTGAATATCACAAATTGTGTTTTCCCAAATACATCATTTTCCTATACAATATCATGCGATAGAAAGTAGTCACACTTTCACATGACAATGCTTGCAATTATCGATAGTTTGCACCTTGAACCAGCTCATTGATCTTTCTAGCTATAGCCTGCCTATCTGCAGAGCGATCTGGTCGTTCGCTGTACACCTTTAAAACGACCTCCACCCGACCTCAGAACGGGCATAGATACGACGGAAACAAATACCATTAATAAACCAACAATCACCTCAAACAATGGAAGCCAGCATGCTTGGTCGCACTGGGGTTTCCCACGATCGGGCGCACGCAAGCACGCACGCACACACCCGGTGTTGGTGCCGTGTCTATTTAACGACAATGGCTTCCGGGAAAATCGGATGCCACTTTCTAAACAAGACAGAAAGCAAGGTCACAGGGAACGAGAGACAGAGAGAGAGAGAGAGAGAGAAAGAGAAAGAGAAAAAACATGCTTCCACTATTCTCGATGGTATTATCACATTGCTAGTTCCACTGGTAAATGGGCGTCGTGAAAACTGGTTGCGCTTTGGAACGCCAGT
>AXCM01003198.1:0-25680 GCA_000473375.1 Anopheles culicifacies
CGACAGTGCTTCTAAAGCTTAATCCGTCAATTAATTAGCCGCTTTTGGCCTGGATTGTTTTCGTTCAATTAATCTAATCCTTTTACGATTACAGTGGACCTCGTTTACTTTGCCAAAAAGCGCCCCAACCAGATGTGTCTCCCGGGGGAGAGGTTTCTGTGTGGAGTGTACAATTACACCCTCTTTCGACCTTAAGGTTTGCTAAGAAATGGCTTTTCCTCTCGTTTCACCATCAAACCCTTCCTGATGCCGGCTGGTTTACAAAAACATATCCCCACGTTTAATCGTTTGTTTGCAACTTCATCAAACGGACTAATGAAAAAGTACGCTCCCGAGACGAAAGCGACACCATAAAACCTCCTATACGCGCAGGAGGATGTGCCGAGGAAGCGAGTTCCGTAAGCAAGTAGCAAACTCCCATTACTCATACCTTTGGCTGGACGCCGGTCCCGGGTAACCGGGTCCGAGTAAATTATGCGTGTACAATTTATCTTCCGAAACTATGGCAAAACCACGCCACTAAGTAAACGGTTCTTCTACATATATCATCATTATATCGGGTTTGCTCATCGAGACTGCGGTTGGATTGCGGATTGCGGGGATTTAGGCGCAGGAAGGGGTTCAATCCAGGAGTGGTAGCTAGGTTCTCTTTTTTCCTTTTGCTATGCGTACTTATTAGCTGGCGTAGGTACCGACTGTGCGTTGTCATCGTAAGCGCCATGTACGCCTTTAGCAGTACTTATCCAACATCACCATACACAACCACCTTCACGCTCACTTCGCCATGTCCTGCTCTCAATATGCTTGTCATTATGATATGCTTGAGGATGAGTGTGTATATACGCTAGATCCTAGAAGTTTTCTTCCCCCATCGTAGAATGAGCAAACTTCTTGAATTGTGAAGACAAGTTTGAGCTTCTAGAAATCATCGACACACTCACCAGATATCCATACACACCCATTGGATGCTTTTAACGGTCGCAGATTGGTCGGAGTATTACTGATGTTTCGTGTTTCAGTGAACGACAGACATCTTGTCGTATCGACCACAACAACACAGACGTGATGCAATTTGTAAAACAGCAATAAAAAAGCATTTCTGCTTGTGCTTTTTGTCCTTCTGTCTTAAGGCACGCCCAAAAGTATGCAATGCGAGCATCATAATATCAATAAAACAAAATATGACAAAAATAAATTTGAAGCACAAAAAAGAGAAGCAAAAGAGTGTCATACATTTCATGCCTATACTGTAGGCAATACTGCAATACAAGCCGACCGCTGCAAGATGCAATTAGATGAGATTATACAATTTTACAACCCTCAGGTTCTACGCTTCAAGTCCCAGAAAGTGCATACACAATCTGAAACAGCAACATATCTTCCACTTTCTTCCAACGCCAGCTGGCTGGCAGTTTGTTGCGATTCGAGGGATGTTATACGTCTCTCCACGGTAGTCCTCTTCGCCAAGACTTTACCACTCCATGGTGTTTTGAAGAAGTGTTGAAAATAGTATCGTCAAGATTATGTGAGCATTTCAGAACGTACGCCAGTGCATGCCGGGTAAGATGATGAAGCACTATTGTGGCTGATAGACGAACTATTTCCCATGCCCTATGCGTTGCTCCCTTGCTGGCTTTGGCTGGCTTGCCAAAGGCGTTCATTAGCCGACACAAACCCGTACCGACTGTATTAGTTGATTCAGCTTCCAGCTAAACGCTTCTATTGCTAGAGTCCCAAAGCGAGCGAGAGAGACGATAAATCATTTACTTGAATCTATTGAATAGGATCACACATATTTTCATCTTCCCATCATAACCTTACCAATGTTGATGCTACCGCAGTTGGGTTGTAATTTGACACTCATAAACCGAACAACCTTTTGCCAACTCTGACACACAGTATGCCCATGCTCTTGTTTCGTTGCCGATTACTTAGCACCGACGCAAAGCTCACTAACCGATCGAAGAAATAGGTTTGGTGACATTTGCTGTCTAGGTGACGAGCAGTACGAGCGTGTTCGGGTTGGGCTCACACCATTTCGGGGAGTCACTTTTCACACTAACATTCAGCACGGCGAGGTGTGTGCGAGAGGGTGTGTAATTTTTTGGATTCATTCCTATCAACAAGACGACTCTATTTGATGCTTCAATGGGCATCGTAATTGGATATCTGTCAAATGATGTACGTTGAAATTGCTTTCCCTCTCGCTACGTAGGGAAGATATTTATCGGAGAGTAGGAAAACAAAAAACGCCAAGCCCCTCACCTTTTCAACTCAACTGTAAGGTGTTGAGATAAAAACAAAGGACATTGTGACGTTTCTACCTTTATTGTTTGAGAGCAGCAGCAAAAAAAGTTACCACAAATGCAATGGCGACATCTCAAAAGAATGGCAAAAAACAAGATGGCTGAGCAAATTGGGAAAACCCATTCCTCAAACGAGCTTATCCGTGGAGCTTACAAACCACTTTCCATTTTCAAAGTGTTTCGTAACGCTGAAGCGATATTTCTGAAAGCTTTAAGAAATTCATGCGGAAAATCACTTTTAAGGCAAGTGCTCTCCCTCCAAACCGATCCTAGCTGAAGGCGATTCTATCATAAATCCAAAAGCTCTTGCAATATTTATCTTAAAAGCAAAAAGTGTCTTCCCTTCCACCAGTGGGACACTTTCCGCGCTCGTTGTCAAAGAGTTGCAGCCTGTTTTCGTGCGTCGATGCACTTTTGTCCCGTTTTTATGGATTTTACCTCAATGTCCCATTCGAAAGTACACAGAGAATAGAAAAAACACATCACACTTGAAGCTTTAACACCCCACCGTGAACAACTTTACGATGTCCGATCAATGTTTATGGTGGTAATAACTTTTGCCGTTCATCAGTCGCTTGTGCAATCATTTTTACAGGGTCGAGAAGGATGCGAGATGGCGGTAATTCTCTGCACTTGTACACATAAACCCTCGTTTTCACCACTCGCAGTCAGATTTACCAGATACCTCATCGACAAACGGACATTTCGCGTTTCATTCACTTGAAGCGTAGACCAGCCAAGGATGCGCTCCGTTCTATGTTCATGGCTAACTCTCTAGAATATTTTTTTTGTTGGAGAAGGACACTCATTCGTTAAAGCTCCAGTCGTAAGTCGTGTGTACAACGGGACATATCTTTTGGCTTTTGAATCCGGAACAATGTTTTATGCTAACGCTTTCCCCTGCACCCTGCATGGGCAGTGTGCAGCCCCTTATGCATCTATTAGTTACTGTTTCAATTCATACGCCCGGTTGACCGGTGGACCATTTTACGCGCTTGATATGGAAGCGCCCGACTGCGATCCTTCTGCATTGTTCACTTTTGCTTTCGGTGTTTTTTCCCTTTCTTTTTGCGCTGGTGAAAAATTTGTTCCCCATTTTCCGCTTGTTTTTTCCTCGTTTCTTTCCCTGCTTAACATCGAGGTAAAGCGAAAAGATTTGCTTCTTTTTTCTACTCTTTTTGATATGTTTCTGTAAATCTCAGCTGGGGTGAAAATCGTCGTACCGTCTGCAGGGGCTCCATGATGCAGACTGAATGGGTCGAGCGCAGAAGAATCAAAAGGGGAATGAAAAATAGTCATCCCACTTTGCTTGAACGCTCCCACATTAAGCTGTGTGTGTGTGTAAAATCTGGAATTGAATGAATAGAATCACTAGCTGAAAAAGCCAAACCCACAAACGAGAGCGTTCGGGAAAAAGCTCGTAAAAAGCATAAGTCAAAGTCCATCCATTGTGTTACGATCACGGTACGACTCATTTACTATTCTTGGACTTTTACTTCCACTTCCACTGCAGAACTACCAACACACGCACACCCAGACACATCACCCCTACCCCGCCAGGAAACAGCATTCTTGGCGGCGAAATTTTCAGTGCGCCGTTTTTTAACCAAACAGTTACCCCTTGGAAGAGTTTTTCTTTGCTCTTGTTCCTGTTTTTAACCTCTTCTTGCCTGAAGGATGGGATAAAAGGATACGGTAGTTGTGATCTGATGGTCGGTTAAACCGTTGTTATTATCCGGTCGGTTGCCAACCAGCCGTGAAGAGTTGCAGGACGAAAATGACCCTGACAGGGACTGTGTGCGAAACATTAGGAAGGACACAAGGTGCGAGGGCGGGATAAAGTGGTAAATGATTACTGCAATGCAAGGAATGAGATTCTGAAAGTACAATTCTTAGTTTTGGTATATTTTCTACAACAAATAAAGCTAAAGCTGAAACGAATGTCAGAACATTCTATTTATATACAGGTAAAGAAAAAAAAATACTTTAAGTAAACAATAAAAAAATATTTTAACATAATCAATCCCAAGTCATAAAATATAGACTGCTGATAAAAGATTAAATAAATGACGCCAGAATTTGTTTGGAATCAAATTTTAAATTAAGAATTGAGCAAGCAATAATAACATTCCCCAGTTAAACAAATTTACAAAATAGTTATTTCCAAAATGATTTAAGAATGAATTCCATGAAATATTCAACAACTGGGTTCAAATAATAATTAAATTCCGTTTTTCTCAAAATGTGTTTCCCATATTTCAGATTAAATACTTATTTTCTTTAGAAAATGTTCCGAATACTCATTAAATTATCAATTTCTCCAAAATTCATATGAAACACAACCACAATGATTTAAAGTACGTAAAATGCGTACACATTAAAGCCACTGAAAGGATTTCCGTTTTTTTCGGCCATTCTGGATAACCTTACCCCTTTTTCACCCATCACCAGCCTTTACCGATGTTTCCACACGCATACAACCGCTCTCACTCGTTCTTTCTCTTTCGCTCTCGCTCTATTCTATCCTCCCATTTCCAGTCGACTGCACCGACCTTCTCAAACCAATCCAATCATCACCAGCATTCGTCACAAAAGAAAAGAAAAAAAACATTGCACCAGCATTAACACAAACATCTGTGTTGGTTCGTGCATTTCCCGCCACGGTGCACAGTGGCGCTGCTGTACTTCCCAAAACAAACGCATGCGCTCACAAACGCACCCGAATTTCCATCCCAGCTCCGATGAGAACAGCACTGTGTGAGAGTGAAACCAGATGGAAGCAAAATGCTCGCACCGTACCGAATGTTACGCGACGTTCTCTCGCGCTCTCTCTCTCTCACGTCGTGTTCGGGTGCTCGGGTGCTGCTGTGCAGCATCGCAAAGCGTCGTCCCCCGGTTGGGCACCAGTTCTTGCAGATTCATTCGGTCCGATAGACGGTACGGTCTGCGTCGGTTTTTGTAGGTGTGTACGCGTCCGAAATCCGCGACCGGTTCCGGCGCGTCATCCTGTACGGTGACGGTACAACACTGGCAGCCAAAACCAATGGGAGAAAAGGAAGAGAAAAAATCAACAAAATTTCACCCACACTGAGCGATAGATGTCAAACTCAATCCATCTCACAGTGGGAGTTTCCTCGTGAAATGATAAAAGTGACAAAGGATTGCAAATAAAGCAACGAATGAAGGATTAGCAAACGAGTTTGTTTGCCAAGTGTAGTCCCTCGTCTTCAAATAACAACAGTTCATACGAACGAATTGTGTTTCGTGCGTGATTTAGTGAAAACCCGAGCAGTAGTGAGTAGTGAACGAGGTGAGTGTTGTTTTCCTTCACGCAGCATCCTTTCGATCGTGCACTTGAATAGCATTCAGGCACGCACCAGGCATGGTTGGCAAAAGGGATCCACAACGACCGAATAATTTGGGAAAAGCGATTAAACAACCCCAAACAAGTCGTTTGCCAGTGTTTGTTTGTTTGTTTGTGTGCGTGCGGAAGGGTGAATGGTTTGTGTGAAGAAAGTGAGAATTGTAGGGTAATGTCCTGTTTGTTTGTTTGTTTGTGTGCGTGCGGAAGGGTGAATGGTTTGTGTGAAGAAAGTGAGAATTGTAGGGTAATGTCCCTAGCACCAAACACATTTCACCTCCCCCATTGGTAGTTCGTGGGATGTTGTTTGCTTTCTTCATCGGGCAGAAGCAGCAGCAGTAGCATCGTATGTGGGTGTGCGTGTTTTGTTTGGTGTGAAATAGCGAAACGGCGCCTCGATGGCTACCGATTGCGAAACCAAGATGAAGCAAGTGAATGGAATCGAGGGATATAGAAGTGAGAGCAGAAAAGAATGCCCATTCAAGTGGAAAGTTGGAAAGTGAAAACGTGACTCAGAGAAGCGACCAAAAAAAAGTTATGGAAAAACGTACCGGAAACGGCATCTCTGCCACCGTAGGTGTGCATGTGTTTGTGTGCGTGTAGTATCGTTGGTTGTTAGCATCTCGCCCTTTCCGGTTATTTTGAGTTATTTTATTTTGCGAAAATCAATCGACTGGGCGTTGTATTTCGATCCTGCACGAGGGAAACCATCCATATATCAAGGAACCACGTAATCCACGCGCTCCAGTGCCTTGGCTAGCGATTTCCCATCAAGGATGCTTTACGCCTGAATGAACATGAAAAGCCCGGAGCGATAATGGGACTGTTGCTAATAAATCACCCTATTTCTTATTTCGTCTGTATTGGCCTGTTTTGGTGAAGGGGTTTTTCCAAACACTTTAAAAACAAAATCCCTTCCTAATATCCTTTTCTCGTCCTGACAGGATGGAAAATGCACACCGGGAGTGAAGTTGTTCTAGCTTCCAAATGTCAGATGTTTTGGAACAGCATCACAAGTCCCGGTTGTTCCACACTCACGCTCCCGCTTTTCCACATGATAATTCAATTTCCATCCTACTTCCTCTTCCCATACACACGCATCCCATACGTCATATTAGCCCAGCATGATAATTCGAACCTTCTCTCACCAGTCCATAATCATGAAGAACAGGCTCGTTGGGTCCTGTTTTTTTTTTTTTTTTTTGCTGCCTTCCGAAATATTTATAAATTGTCTAGCAACGCAACGCACATACGACACGCTGTGAGAAATAATTTGCTTCCGGTGGGAAGTGTGTCGGATGTGTTTGAAGCATGGCGATGATTGGTACACGCTCCGTAGGCATATCATCAACAATGTTGGGGCTATCTCCTTTTTTTTGTTCGTTTTGGAGTAGTAAGCATCGCAAGTTTGATGGATGATGTTGAAACGGATCGTCTGCTCGTGAGTGAGTATGCGTAAGTGTGTTTAGTGAGGTGCTGATATAATTTAGTGCTAGCTCGGGATAACTCACTGAAAATAAGAAAAAAAAGGCTAAAAGGATGCGCTTTGAGTGTGATCAAACTGAGCCCCATGCAGAAATGAGTGACAAGTGATTAAGGGAAATAATACTGCTTAGTGAGCAGCAATATAAAAAAACACACACACATCAAACCAAACAAAGCACGCAGTTCAAAGAGAACGGATAAGCTGCCCATTCGGTCCATTGTTTCTATCGGTTGCCATTCAAACAAAATTCCCACACCTATCGTCCGTACTGTGCGTCAGAGTCTCGCTGTGTGATTATGTGAGTGCGCACACCGGCTCCCGTGATCGGTGGGACGAGCGAAAGGATTTATCGCTCAATAAAGAAGGATTAAGAAGGTGGCCTACACCGCACTCATCTAGTTCCCACGTCGACGATCGACACCATTGTACCGGTGATGGTGCCGGTTGAAAATGGATTAAAAAGCAGTTTTAGAACCGTTCCAATCCTTCCAAACGGGGGAGTTGTGTGCCACAAAGGTAGCTCCCCGTTTGTGTGTGTGTGCGTGTGCGCGCGTGTGTTTTTGATGCCATAAAAATGGAGCTTTCCAAAATGTGGGGTTCGGAACGGTGTGTCGGTGTGCATGTGTGCGTGTGTTTGCTTAAGTGGGAGTGCGATTGGTGAAGTACCCGAAAGGATCATAAAAATAAGCATTACCTCGCGTTGAAAAGGATAAACCTCCCCGAAGGGATCATTTTTCAAACCACCCGCACACCAACTTACTTGTTTGTTTCTTTCATGTTTGTTTTTTTTCTTCTTCTTCGGATCTCACCTTCCGCGCGGTTTCAGCTGTGCCCGGGCAATTGACAAAAGGGTTTAAAACCTGTCCGGAGGAATAAAACAACCGAAAAACAGAAGCAAGAGAAAACATAAAACGAGTAGCACAAATTGTCGAGAGAAAGTGTCGGAACCTTTGGCAGCTTCAGTATCGCATTGCAATAGCGCGGTGCTTGACGCAGACAAACCACATCGAAAGGTAAGTGAAACGGAGCTGAAACTGACCTCTTGGGGGGTATGTCATTCTTTAACACTGCGAAAAAAAACCCAATTCCCAATTTCAATACTCTATCGCTGGCACACCACCGTTTGGGTCGAGTGGCTAAATTAGCATCCACACCGGCATCAAAGTGCCTTGAGTACTCACTCCATGTGTCCATGCTGCGTCCTCTAGAGGGGGGAGGAGATTGTGACACAAACACACACACACACTTACAAACACGAAAACCCCAACAAAACCCTTAGCGCCCGCAGGGGGTTGTTGACAGTTAAAAGCAAAACCGCAACCAATGTTGCCGATTCGACGATCCGCGCCGCAACTGACCGCTGGGCCTGGGCTAAACTTTTCCCGAGCCCAACCCAATTCCGGGAGGTCGCGTTTTATTTTATTCCGGGTTTTACTTTTTATTCTACCCACCCCAGCAGTGGGCGTTTGTATGTTTTTGTTTTTTTTCCTTCAAAGGGGTGTAATGGAGAACAAGGTGGCAAAATTTCACTGAGCTTTTTGCGGTTTTTGGCACCGTACCAGCCTAGTCCGTGTTGCCTACACTGTCGGGCGTTATAATTGGGAAAACTTTACACTTTGCCCAACAGCCAAATCCCGTGCACACTACGCGTACCATTACGGGATGGATAAATGTTCGATCAAAGTGGTTCGTGAGGGGAGTGGGAATGGGTGTTGAAAACTGTGCTTTGAAAACATGTTCCAAACCATTACACACAGAACCTCACACACATACATACATTTGCAAACAAACATTCGCCCTCTAGTCTTGCTACGTTGCAACTGTGCCAATACGTGCTTGGTTTTAGGAAAATGTTTTATGGTTGTGGTATGGGAAACAAGTGACGAACAAGATATAAAAAAAAGCTCCAACTGTCGATTAAAGCTGGTCAGAATATCAAATTACTTGAATGAACTATTCGTGCAACATTGGCGAAAAAGGGCGGAGTAGGGGATGCTCCCGGAATCGAGACCGAAATGGGATGGAAAAAGGGACGTGCGATGGAAAAGTTTAACATCCATTACGCTGATTGCTTATGGCAGAGATTTTTGTTTTATTCATTTGAAGTGCTTTGGGTTACCTCGCTGGTTTTGGTTAACGTGAGACCCCTACTGATGATAAACCTTTTTTCTCTTTTAGTTGAATGTTTAATATCCCAATAAGTGCTGTTTACAATTTTTTTTGGTTTCATGAAATCATTAAAATTGTTTTTAAAAACAGACATTTTTATATTTTGCAGGTGTACAAGTGTACAACACAAAGAAATGGAGAGCAAAATGAACAAGAATTGAAAGCCTTGCTCAAAGGGATTTCAAAGCAATTTCTTCTCTACCTTTATTTCATAAAGTGTTTTACTAATGTTTTGTAAATACCATTAAATTCGACACAATTTGTAACAATCATAATCATAACTTCTTGATGCTTATTCAAACAATTTGTTTCCAGTTTATCAAGTTTGAGTGGTTTGATGATAAAAAATGGTGGCTTGTTGGTTTTGGTTACAGAACCCTCATCATTCTCATGACTAAATTCGTATCTATTCCGATCCTCTTCACCTGGAAATGTGTGTTAAAATAAGTCTAGTCTTAAATAATTTAAGGCAATGGTAGTGTTTTCAAATTCTCAAACGTATTTGAGACAAACAACATGGCTTACAAACGTTGTAGTTAGAATCGAACTACTCATGTACAATAAATGAGCTTCTGTACATTTTTTTTTGTGTTTTTTTTGAGGTGATTTTGTGAGGTGATCCTCTTTTGCCCTTAAGTATCTTGGAGACGAATTTATCAAATAATTTGGATAGCATAAACATGATATCAAGCCTTATTCAACGATGGCCCCCAAGCAATTTTGCTTTGAAAATTTGTGAAATTTAAAGTTACAGTTACAAGTATATTATTATTTCCTCTTTGCGTTTTCTTCTAGAACTCCCCTCACTTAAGATAAGGCACAACAACTGCCTTCATTATTCCTCCATTAACTCCACAGCATGCTGTAACAAACGTTGAATCCAGTGAGCACGCGGCAACTTAAATGTCTCACACAAAACTTTTTCCCACGTTTTTCCAGGAACGGGTACGGTGTTTTTTCTTCTTTAATTTACACCCGAACACTTCTCGATTACACATTTACAAAGCGGCTTCAGTGCAGAAGCAGCTCGCCTATGTCCGCCCACCGTGAAAAGGTGTAGAAAATTTTCTTTGAAACAAAACCCCATGTCAGAACCTGCTGTCATCTGGCCTGGCCCGAAACTGTTAACCCGGTGTTCAGTTTCGATTTCACTCTTGCCGAAAAGGGTTTTGCGTGAAATTGTTTTCCCAGAAGGAAACTCCATTATTACACATAGAGTGACTGTTTTGCTGATCAGCGTGGGCCCCTTCTCTTGAGCAATTGAGTAGCTACTGGAGCGAGTTACGGGAGAGAGAATGCGTGAGCAAGGGAGAAAGAGATGGAATGTAAAAACGAAAGTTCGAGTAAGATCAAGTGATTGTTTGCGACGTTCATAGGACATCTTCCAGTGGCTAATATTTTATCCATTCTCTCCACTAAGGTCCAGACTTCCAATGGCGTCTTGAATTCTTCTCGCATGGTCTTTTGTTTGTAGAATAATAAACTCACAGTGGACACAGCAACCAACATGGGATTTCTTTAAATGTGTATCAGTCATAAAGTGAAGCATTTTCGTATTGCTTTTTTCTTCTTTGTCGCCCTATCTCAAATTGAGCTGTCAAATTTGAGTACCCAAACCATTCCCAACAGCGGTGCACGAATCAATCATGCACGATTCGATACGAAGCACCAACTATCCCGTGGTTGGAACGTTGGCTTGAATGACTCAATACAATGTGGAGCCCATATTTTGCGTCACCATTTGAGGGTTTTGTGTGGGTGGCCAAGCTCGAAAGCGAAAAACCCCGAAAATCTTGAGTCTTGGGGGTGTTTGAATACACACGTTTCTGAATGAGATGATCGACACTGGATTTTGCAGATGATGGTTCGTTCCACAAAAATTCAATCGAATCTGTCTGACCTCTGCAACATCATAAAAGCTGGTTGAAGCTCTAGAGCCCATCATTGACTTTATGCGCTTCTGTTTCCGATTCAAACACACACACTCCACGGCTGAAGGACGGATTTGGTTGTTGCTCTGCTCTGCCACCCAGGCAAAACGCTTCTGAATTGATTGACTTTTTCATTCCGTTATCACAATCCCATAAAGTGGATGCCGTCACGTACTGCGATGGCGTTGGCGAAGAATTCAAACCATCGCCCATCACCCGAAAGCGTACGATTTCAATCGCCGATCTCGGTCGAGTGGGCATCGAATGCGGCAATACAGGGAAAAGGAAACAAACAAAAAAAAAACGCTCGTTGCCCGACATCACGAGGGAAACAAATAACGTAAAAGTAAAGAGACAGCTTGAGGAAAAGGTCGTGAAAGTAGCGAAAGAAAAAAAGGAAGGAATATTTCAACACCGGAAGCTTTCCGTTTCGTTCGCTGCTGTCACGCATCATTTCCAATTTATATTTTCCTTCACCAAGATGCCTTTACCACCAGGCCGGTAGCAGCAGGTGTGAGCTTGTATCGGTGATTGTGTGTGAGTGTGTTTGATTGTATTACAGTGGTCGTAAAACCACGTCCAACCTACCAAGCTCTATAACCGTACACCATCTCACTTTCACCATCTTGCACTGATGCGAGCAAAGGAGAAGAAAAAGAAACAAATTTCGCCCCCTTTTGTATCGCTTTTTTATGATTTCACTTTCCCATCGTAAAGACTACCAATTTCACCGTCATCAGCATTGGTATTAGTGTTTCGCGATGCCACAATCAACGCGCAACACATCGCACCTCCGCTGCCCCGATTTCCATCATGGTGCAATTCATTACTGGGTGGCTTCTGTTGCCACCCTTGCTGCAACGTTTCTAACAATGATTTCGCCAATCTCTCATTTGTTTTCACTCTACCTCTGGTTCTTATTTTGCTCGCCCTGGAATCGTATGGTGGAGAATGGTTTCTTTTTTTTTATGCTGGCACGTGCTTCTTCACAAGATATGAAAAGTGTGGGTTACGTTTTAATGGAAAAGTGGAAAATTTGCAACCGCAGACCGCATATTCCCAGGGATGCTTGTTTTGTTTGCTTTTCTTTTTCTTCTCCCTTTCTGCGCCATTGTTTGCCTACTATCATTTTGTTCAACCTCTCTGGTAGTCATTATCAGCTGCTATTCAGCGTTGGCACAACCACTAATAGAAGCTTCATTTCGTTGTCGACATCATCCCGTGGGGCAAACCGTGGCGGTTGATTGGGATGAAACCGTGAGCAGGATTCTATCGACTTCTAGAGAAGCGTCCTGGCGAGGCCGTAGAGACGCAAACAGCAATTAGTGTGGCATGGTAAATAATGAAAAGTTTACATAAAAAGACAAGGTTGGAGGTGCCAAACCACTCGACACAAGCGATGGAGACGCCTAGTCGTTGTACTACATTAATGGAGGCGCATGGTGTTCGAAGTAAGGTTTAGTTAAACTTAACAATTTACAACTTTTTTACTAAAATTAATTAAATAACCATTTTCAAAGTAGTACACATTGTCCCCTAACTCGATTTGGTATTCTAAGAACACATTCGAGTGATACCATGGAGTCGCCTATGCGTTATACTTAGTCCATGGAGGCGCGTGATACTTTACGAAATATTTAGAAAAAATGAGCAAATTTACATCCTTTCTGAATGACATTAAGATTAAAAATGAGATGAATATCTTAAAATCTAAGGCAAGTATTTACAGTACAACAGTTTACACCATTATCAATCTGGCACACTGGGCACGTACTGAACAGGGTAGTACTAAATGGTTGATATAATCCAATCACGAGTGATTCCATCACGAGAACCATCACACTCTGGAAAACGATCGTTCCGCTTGTGCCGTTGCTCATTTGGCCATGAATCCAGGCGCTCGCTGCACGTTTGCCACTTTCCGCCACAAAGCTAATTAGTGATTGTTGAATTTTTGATGACATTCACCAGAACAGCCACTCACACAAACACACACCGGCAACCTTCCCGCCAGCCAAAAGTCTTCCTTAACGGCCACCTGTAAATGTTTAATCATGTTCCCAGGTCCTTTTTCGGCAAGTTTCAGAGCTTCAACAGTCTCACCGTCACGACTGAGCGCATCGTAGTTTTGGTGACTTTCAGGCTTGCGGTTGAGTTGAAAAGAGCCAAAGCCAAAAACTCAGCCCTCATGAGTTCTTTCTTCGCTAACGGATTCACCCGGTTATGGGCTTAAGGTTTCGGGCAAGAAAATGTTCTCTTAATATTAGCTTCTACCTTCTGCGTAGGCCTTGTACGTTGAAGGTTTTATCAGCAGAAATGAGTAAGATCATTGAAAAGATGGCTGGAAGGTAGTGAGAATGGATTTGGGAAAGCTTGAAATATTCAAAAACAGAAACTAGCCACTTTTGTGTTGACCCTACCAGCATGGTTTTTGTTCGGAAATTGAAATGGACACAAAAAAGGTGGTACTTAAAACGCTATCGGAAAGCATGAAATTTATCTTTTAAAGTAAAGATATTTCATCTTTTGTTTCATTTTTAAATGTATTTTAATCATTTAAGTAAATTAAGTTATTTTATAATGGTTTTAATAGAATTATCAAAATAAAAAAATCCGTTCATACAATTAAAATGAAACTATTTGAGAAGGATGGCAGCAAAACAGCATCACCAACCTGTCGTTGATGATTCTTCATCATTGGTTGGACCAGATGGCCTATCATACGGACCACAATGTGACGAGATTTTCGGGTTGGTACATTTTTGAAATAATATCTCAACCTTGTCTCATCAACCAGACGTAACCATGTACACACAGTGCTTCTGGTGTTGATGACCGTAAAAAAAAGAAACCAAAGCCGTCACCTAAGTTTGGTCTACAGGAGGGCAGCGTTCTTGTGGGACATACCATCCTAACCACCGGGCCCAAAAGAAGCGAAAGTCCATTTTTATCTCCATCTACATGCATGAGCTGTGCATGCGTGCTAGTGTGAAGCTTCACCATAGTTGCCACTGACGCCAACACAGCTTCTGAGGCCACCCCCACACAGAGAAGACGGACACCGTCATAAGTTAATCTGTTTTTGTGATGGATTTATGCAGCTCAACCTGCCATACCGACCAAAAACCACACCGACGCCGAAAACGTCCGGTGGATCATGATGGTGACGGTCGCTAGGATCATGTTGCCGTGCATGCCCGAAGATAGATAGTTGGCTGGAAGTTGATGGAATCCCAGAATCCGGGAATAACGTACGGCCAGGCTGCAACATCACAAGTCCGATGCGCTCCGGCTAAGGTGTATGCAAGCGCGCGTGGTGTGGTATCGTATATCATCTGCAACATGATACACACAGAACGCCGGAGCCATACCATTTGTGGTCTTCAATCTTGCCTTGTACCGGGGTTTTGGCCTTCTAATGTCAGCCCCCAGTGCAATCGGGCAGAAGAGATATGACAGAGAGCGAGAGTCCGACCCCGAGGTTATGCTAAGAACGCTTGTTGACGATGCTTTTTACGTGCGGAAAAATATTTGCTCACCTCGGGAGGAAATACATCGGAAGTGCATTAGCAGCAAGGGACAGCATGTTTTTTCCATGAAGTGTGATAGAATGTGCCTTTTTTTTCATTGAGCATATTAAACATGAGCAAAGAAGCTTGAGAAGTTTTATTATTTTTTGGATAAGAATGACCAAATGTTGGATGCTAGTTTCTTATATTTTTTTCGATTTTTTGCATTGTAGTTCAAGAAGATTCTGCAATGTTTTGTTTACTGAATTGCATTTAACAAATTCTTTATTGCTTATAGAATATTTACGAAATTTGTTTTCTTCTTGTGGCAATTAAAGACATTCCCATCAAATACTTAATAATGGAGCCATAGGAATCGGTAATCTCTATTTTTAGTTACTTCAAAATATTTTCAAAATATACCATGAGTTGTTCATCAACATATTTTTCTGCCATTTTACTTTTCATTTAATCTTCTTGTGCTTACAATAAAAAAACTCCAAATCCACAAAAGAAAACGAGCAGCCTGTACCAAGTTTAGAATTGATTTAAGTACATGATTGTCCTGGGACCTCCCAGTGGAAGAAGTCATTGGAGAGATATCTTCATTTCGTTCCACCATTCGCTTTCCTGTGGGATTGTTTTTTGCACGTCTTCCACCACCACGTACATGCGAGTGTGTTTTTATGAAAATGTGTACCAAGTGGTTAACAGACACACGAAAACTCTGCGGAATATACGCACAACGCAGAGCGTTCGAACTAACTTTTGCACTCATTTCACCGGGGCAATCAGTACGAAGTTGCGCTGGGCAGAGAAATTTAAATTATTCCTCCAAAAAAAAAACAACACTCACGCCACACCAGACAATTCTGTCTCGCCGGGTCGACGTGCCTAACGTGACAGGTCCTTTTGTTCTTTTTGTCCATCTCATTCGCGCTCTCGCTTGCTCTCTCTCCCTAAAGCGTGCGGAATGTTTTTCGTATGTTAGTTAGAATGTTGATTCGTTTTGTTGTTGGTGTTTCGCATTTGAACGTCGTCTTTTGCCACCACCAAGGCTACACATGTATGATTGGAGGTTTTAGCACGAAAAGGCCTTCCGGTTGGTTGCCGCGAGGGGAGAATGCGGGAAATAAATAACAAAATAACTCCCGCACGAGTAGACTACCCGGTACCAAGCTGGGGAGGCTGTTTTCATCCCTCGGTTGGACAAAATCCATCCGGCTGCGTGGAATGCGCGTGTGTGTAAGTGCGTTCGTTATGCTCGGTAGGAATTGACGGCCTGATGGACCCTCAAACCCACTGGAGCCGACAACTTCGTACCGGATGCCTAAGCAGGCACGAGAACCCATCCCAACCTCATACGGTACGAATTATCCGCATGGCTTCAAAATTAAATTCATGGGAAATATTTCACCGAAGGGGTTTTATATTCGCCATTGTTTTTTTCCTCCTTAGCTTCCACTTTCATCTGCTAGCATAATTTGTTCACCGTTGAAAGTGAAACCACACCCACGTGAACAGGAAGTGAACAGCAAATTAAATTCACCATCTTCCTACTCGCGTCCTTTCCATACGCTCCACCAAACAAACACGATCGAACATGGAGGATATTCTTGGAAAAAAGATGAAACATCAACCATACTTTATAGTATACGTGCTGATTTGTTTCACACATGCTTCACACAACCGTGTCGCCGTGTTGTGTTTCGGGAAAAGCAACCTCCACTTGCCAGACTATCAAGTTTCCGTCCCCCCATACCCGGGCCCTCCCGCCCGATTTATGGCCAATACCGAATGGCAGTTGATTTATGGCCAATACCGAATGGCAGTTGACTTCCTTTTCACGCTTCACAGGCACTAATCATCGGACATCGATTGCAAATGATTTATTGGGAGAGTTTTTGGCTCGTCTGTTGGCAATACCCTTCGCCCGCAGCCAGCAGTATGGCAATGCCAATCTAGAAAGCTAAGTTTCCTTCCGCGACGGATGAAGCGCGTCACAAATCAATGAAGCATAACCACAAACAACCCTCGCAGCGATTCGTTTCCCCAAAACAAAATGGAACAGTCGTTTGGAGGAGGTTTTGGAGCGTTGGTTTCACTAATTAACTGGCAACAAAAACACGCGTCCGTTTGCTTATCAGCAGGAACCTGTTTTCAGGTGTGTTGTGTTTGACGCAAATTCCCGAGCACCAATTATGAGTTTAGGTAGATTATATGGCACAGAATCACCGCTTCATTTTAACCTAATAATAGGCTCGTATTTTTGAGTTACTCGGAAATACAACATTAACCACAACAACGCTTTGGCAGATTAAAGTTCCTTCCACAATAATTTATTAGTAATTTATCAGAAACACGTTATGAACTGAGAGTTTATTACTTAGCCAAACCCACAATTGAGACAGTTCTTGAGAATTTTTGCAAGAATAACAACCTTGTCGTTCCAAAAAATCGATCATTCTTTTCTGGAAAATAATTATTTTTCTTTGCTCGTAACAAGAACAACATTGTCTGTTGATTTGTTCGCAAAGAAAAATCTCGTGGAAAACATCTTTTTCTCCCTCTCAAGCTGTAAATAAAGTTAAACGTGATAATGTTTGGCCAGTTACGATGCAACCCACTCCCAACCAACACAGCAAGATCGATTGCAATAATCCTTGTTTGATGGCCATTGAACTAATTGTTTTACTGCCCACTATTGGGGGAGAGATTTCGTTGCCAGCAAACACTACACTTCCGGGTTACCGGAACCAGAATGCTAGAAATTTCAGCCATTTCAGCAACTGCTCCGTTGCCTTGGCAGAAACTTCTTACGACCGATGTACCACGACCAGAACACGGGAGCGTACTTGTTCTTGCTTCCTTGTGT
This sequence comes from Anopheles culicifacies, assembly GCA_000473375.1. Classification (NCBI taxonomy): domain Eukaryota; kingdom Metazoa; phylum Arthropoda; class Insecta; order Diptera; family Culicidae; genus Anopheles; species Anopheles culicifacies. The sequence continues at coordinate 17,638 of AXCM01003198.1, forward strand.
ACGTCGATGGAACATGTCGATGGTGAAACTTTTCCTTATACTTCCGTTTTTTTTTTCTTTGCTGCTGATATTACTATCCTACCCGGGGTACAATGCATGGACGACTGATCGGGGTCAGCAGGTTTGATGGCGAGCGGGTGGTTGACTGTGGTAAAACATTCCGTTCCGGGTGAAGAAGTTGGGGAGCTTTCGGTTATGTGGAAAGTAAAGTAAGCGGTTCGTCGGTGAAATGTGCGATGTGTACGAGCATGTTTGTGGTAAAAAGAGCTGTCGTTCTACGATACGAGGTTTTCTCGTGGTAGAAGATGTGATAATGTTTCATGCATAAATTTACTATACACATACCGTCAGTGTGGCACATGATGGTGTTTGTTAAATATTACCAAATGTCTGCCAAGGGGTTTAAAATATCGATTAATTTGTTGATGTAATATGAGATTCTTATAATAATACAAATAATTGAATGATTTTGGGAAAATAAATCATACTCTTTAATGCTTATAAGTTCTACATGGTTTAAAACTAGGAATTATTTTTATTTACAAGATATTAATCACTTGACTAGGAAAACAAGTGCCTATTTAGGAATTCACAACCGCTTAATCTGTTAGAGAGCAAGAATATCAAATTTATTATAATAGTTGAGCCCACATTAACGGTCATTGAATACTGATTCACTAATTAAAAGGTTTACAGTTTAAAATCATATTTGGTTTAAGTTTTAATTTAAAAAAATAATAATTAACATTGAAGAATGTAAATCTAAAATTACTCTTCAACCATAGCTCGAAAAATTAGACCGAAATTTCATCTCTACTCAACTGGAAATATAAATTTTAAACTCTTTTATTTATAAACATCCCTAACCATTCTTCATCCCTATAAAGTAATATGTTAAACCATAAAGTATCAGCTTTCAACAAATCCATTCAAATAGTGAACTGGTTTGGAAAATTATATCCACACCCGTAAACACACATACGCTGACGGTGGTGAATTATTTTGATGCGGCATAAAATCTGCTACACATGGTTGGAAAACTCTGCCAGAAAATGGGAACATTTTCTACCAAACAGGCACTTATACAATCACTTTCCATTCATACCGCACCTACACGCATACACACATGTGGTATGGGAAACCATACGAGAGCGATTGGAACAGTTACAGCACAACCTCCATTGCTTCTCGGGATTCGCCTCAAAAAACCCGACAGCTAGGCATCTAAACGCACCGATTCGGTCGGTGGGTAGTATTTTTCGCAACGGAAAAACTTTCAGCCGAATCTCCTTTTCACCAGAGAAACGGAGAGAAGTGCAAACTTTTTCATTAAAGGCCTTTACCACCACCGCCAGCAGCAGCAGCAGCCGGTTTGTGTGGTAAGCAAGTGCCGATGAAAAGCATTCGTCGGTCGTCATAAGCCGTTCAGCAAAAAAGGGGGTTTTAGCTTCACCGCTACTGTTGCCACCACCCGGCACAGGCACCCGGGAGCGAATGGCAAACGCGTGTGCAAATATTATCATATTACTTCATCGTTTCGAGATTTCCCGTAAGTGTACTCGAGCTCGCTTCCTCATAACGCCATGCACGGCTTAAGCAGATGGACCGGCCCGGGTGCTAGGCCCGATTTGCCGTACGTTCCCGGATGTGCTGCGTTGCTATTCGGGGCAAGTTGCAGTTGGGTAAAACTTTTCTTCCCCGCAGTTCGGGCCGGAGAACACCCACGGATTGTGGGAAAAGTGCTTAAGTGTTCATCAGTAAAACTAAAATCCATTTCCGATCTGTTCGCTAGATTCCGCTAGATGTGGTTTGATTTCCTCAGCCAGCAACGTTGGAGCAACGTCTCCACTCGGGAATGATTTTCCCATTTTGCCGTGCGGTACTTCCGCGTGTGGTCATAAAATCGATTCCTGAAATGGGAATTCATTACTGAGAAATTGTACGCAACTTGATCACTTTGATCGGTAACTGAAGCAAACGAACGAGACGCACGGATAATGTGAAACATTTCGCCTGGCTACCGTGTCCTTCCATACAAAGCTCTCAATTAAGTGTCCGAAATGGACATTCGAACTGCGGATGGCTAATGGATGGTTGGTGCCAAACCTCCACAATATAGGACTGGAAGGAAAGCAATGATCAAGAGTGCTCAATTTTGACTACAATTTGACTACTGCGGAAAAATAAAATACCGTACCACGCTCCGTGCAACGATGACGTTGATGAAGATACTGATGACAATGGTAATTGTAGCTATTATCGCCATCGTTTGCAAACGCGCCATCTCGTCTGCTCTGTTCGTTCATCTTCGATCGGGATCCCGCACGTTGAACGTGCAATCGAACGTGCAATACGACCCCAGTGGCGGGCATTTCCATTTGCGCTGGTAACGATCGAAAATTTATATAAAATCATGTGCTCGTTAGGAGAAATGTAATTTCTTCCAACGGTTGGCAGGATTTTGCCACCAACACACCGGCGAATGGTGAGTTTGACCGAGCGAGCAAAATCGTATTTAACTTCCATTTCGCATCATCAGCGGCAAGTTCGTAAATGAGAACCGTTCGCCGCTAACAGCCGTCTCTCCTACCAGATCAACCCCTAATCGAATCCGGATGTGCGCAATGTGCACCTGCTTCCGGTCCCTCGGTGTAACGGTTGTAAACTAAACTTCGTTAACTTCACCCACCAACCGCCTACTCCTTCCTACGCTATGAAAAGGGGGTACCGAATTGATTTGCTTTCGTTACACGCTTCAAAAACGGAGATCGATTGGTTTTTGTAGCCCGCGGTTAAATTAATGATGGTCGTGGAAATTGAGATAACCGTAGCCGTTGGGGTGTGACGAATCGGGGATGAAACTTTTTCCACCGGTCTCATAATGACCCGGTTCCACCCGGTGTTGGTGTGTTGCTGGGGCTGGTGGTTCATTTAACGGTGGTTAGCACATAAAAATTAGCCATTTTTATAGATTACATGGCAACGGGATTAGGGGGCGGGTAGGCATCATAAAATAAAAAAGGTGGTCATTTGGTTTATCTTTTTTCCCCAATTTTTTCCTTTCTCCTAAAAACCATCGTCCTTGATTGCGCAGTACAAGCGTTATGGTTCTAGTCATGGTGGTACAAGTTTCTTTTTTTATTTATTTTTCCGTTTCTGATCGATTTAACTTTCACGAATCCGAATCAGCCATTATCTGCCCCGGCACGGTGATGACCGATGGGAAGGGACATCGTAAAAAAGACACACACACGTGTACTAAATCGGTGATGATCACTTTGCACCCCGATGGATTGATGCGTTTTAACACGCTTTAAACCAATCCGTTATTGGAACAATTTGATAGAGAAAGTTATTTATATTCATTAAATAAAGGCACTACGGTTCCGCTCTGGTCCCCCTGTCGGTTCCGTATCGGCGATAAAAATAGGGTGTCAGCTTATTTACTTTGCAGCACCATTTTATGAATCATTGATACATAATCATTAATATGTATTTGAATAGCACTTTGAAGCACCGTTTTTTTTTTAAAGCCTGTGTTATTTGCCAATGTTATATTCCAATCTGAAATTGATGCAAACATTCCCATGAATGAATGGCGCAGAGTGAAATAATTTAATAACGTTACGCAAAGAGCAATCAAAAAGCGGGAAAACGTAGCGTAGTACAATTGGTTTGATGATAATAAGGATGCTCATTAAATTTATTTATTGTTGAATAAATTTGTAATGATCTAACCTACAATGTTTAAGGATTTTTACAAAAACAAAATGACCTGTGAATAATGTACATGGAAGATTGATTTTCCTGCACAACTTTTTACTTTTACGAGAGCATTAATGATTATTTGTTTTGTGGATCTATATAAAAGTTTAATATAAAAATAAAACAATAATTTTTTCCTAAATATTTAAAATGGTAATGATTATTTCATAAAAAACGAAAATTGAACCAGAAAATTCCATTTCAAAATTAAAAACAAACACTAGTGTCTTTGCGACTAAAGTTGCTGTAATGCTTTGATATGATTTGCTCTACACACCTTTTTAGATATCACAAACAAAATTGCTTTAATTAAAAATGAAATCCAAACACCAAGTTACCAACTGCAATGCTTTGATTTAATTTCCCATACACACTACTCCCTATCGTAAAGAAAGCTTTTTAACAGAGGTTTAGCAGAAAACATTAATCATAATTTAATAGACAAACACCCAGTTGCTTTGTTATCGATGTTGTGGTACTATTCAAAGAAATTATTTAACATATCTTTCGACATCAACAATGTAAAAGCTTGCGGTTACAAAAAAGCTCAACTCCAGCTTGATTCGGACAACCCTCCGATAGCCAAATTCGTTTTGGTTCCTCTTAGCATGAAGCATAATTTTATAAAGTGAAGAAAACATAATATACTATTGCTATCTGGCAGGCAGAGTGCAAAATAAACTTCCCCAACGTACGAATGGTACGCTCGTTATCGTACCTTTTACCACAAGCGAGAAAATGAGGACGTGAAAATGCTCTCCCATGGCACGAAATCCACTCCCAACATACACACACACTGGAATCAGCAAGCAAATAACGAGCTTTAGCGAGCTTTCCCACTCATCCCATCAGTTGTGGGTCTGAACAACGTACCCCGGGTCCGAAATATCTGCCAAGCATCACGGCAAAAAATATTCCCCATACCCAGATGGTCTTCCATGCTGGATGAGAAGAGGACATGACAAGGGATGTTTTTGGCAACGGGCATTATTATCGATCGATTTGCGACTGGTTGGCAAATAGTTTGGCGAGTTTTATCCGCAATAGGGCAGTGCCGGAACATCTAAAGCCGGTCGACCGTTGTCTACACATTGCAATCATCTTTTCTGGACGGTTGCAGCACTGGAATACTCTATCAATTCGACGAGCGAAAGACAAATATGTCTTCTTTTCAATATTCTTTTTTTTACGTTTGTGATAGCACAAAACAAGGGCTCTTCGTACTCGATTTGCGGTACAAGTTTAGGTGGTGGGATGGTACCACCGGAAGCAATAACCCACCGAACGAATCCCGCCCAGAATTCTTTTCAGTCCGGCTGTATTTCTGTCGTGCACCAACCAGTACAATGTGCATGGATGTGATGTGATTTCCCGGAAGTTGATACCGACGCCACTACAAGGGAATGCATCGTCTGCTATCATGGAATGCCGCTTCTGCTAGCCACGAGCTCGCACTAGGAAGCTGCCGTTGTCTAGCCGGCTGGCGTCTAGAGGTACCGTGTGTTGCACATCCCGTCCGCAATGCGATACGACACAAAACCACATCCGTCTGCTCCGGACACCAACGAACGGGTGCCGAAGTGCCGAACTCAATAACATAACAATTTCCATACAAATTGTCGAAACGTGAAGTAATGTACGGTAAATAGACGGTGGCTCTATTATGACATAAAACGAAAAGTGGAAGCACTTTGGGGGAGGGCAGGGTGGAGCGGGTTGGATGGTACGTGGAACCTTCCATCTCTTGGAAGGGAACAATAATGGAAGCTGGATGGAACGGAACCGAAAGCGGAAACAATACGTGCCAATGTCATATGGAACCGCGACGTCAGGAAACCAGGAATATGTATCTTAATGCTGATAGAATTTCCACTAGATTCTTTCCACACCAACACTCTTTTGTATTTTTTTCTTTTTATTTTGGCTACAAGTTGGCTCGATATTGATATTGATCGACATCCAATCAACTCACTTTAAGCATAAAAAATCCCCCCACACCCTTACGCCTCCTGAATGAGACTGGTTTTTGAGTAGGTTCTAGTATAATGTATTTTCTCTTGAAGCAGCAAAAATAAGGATCGCAAAAGGGAATCATGTTTTTCCATTTCGTAAAAACTGGAAACCCCTTTTCGCTGCTCAAGTATTTCTTCTCTTCTGCTTAAAGATTTCAACGTACTTGTTTCAAGATGCTTTTTACGTCTACGAACCGGTTCTCCGGTTTGGTGCCAGCTTTTGCGTGTTTTCCCCCTTGCTTCCACCGTCCGGAATCGCCATCTTGCAAATGTGTCTTCAATTTCACCCGTTATGGGGCTCTACTTCCGCACCAAATGACGGTGGCACCGGATGGGCACAATTTGGATGACTGCTTCCAACTCTTTATTATTGTTTCTTTCCGCACCCTTCCCGCTCCACGAAATGGGCTCAGCGGGAATGAAAAGCAGGAAGAGAATGTTCTTAATGTACGCCTTACCTTTCATGTACATTTGCGTCTTTTGGTAGCAATATGGCAACGGTAGCAAATGGTTTCGCGTGTTGTTTTGAGAAACATTTCTGGGAAAAATGTTTTAAAGGGAGTTTTTTAATGGAAAGGATTTGCAAGCCACTTAACGCTTAATGTAGGTCATTGTACTTTAAAAGTTTAAATTTAAGAAAGGATGAACAAAATGTCGTAAAATGGTCTTCAACATTCAAAACCAAGGAAATTTAAAACATTGTTCTTCAATTCAATTATCTTGTTTAAATAATCAATTTAAAATTATATTAATTATATTATATTATTCATTAGATAACTGAATTATTTTTGAAATAATTATGGCAAATTTTTCCCAACATTTTGCCTTTCACAATAATTTCTTCCTTCCTGTTATCTCTTTTATTTCCAATTCCAAAACTCATCAAACACACATGAAATCATACCATAGTTAAATCAAATGTAATCCAAACACTTTCCCAACCGCACACCGAAGCATAAACACCGAAGGTTGAAGCATCACCTCCCCAAAGCCATATCGTCGCGTCAAGCGCCATAAGCCACCGGCACATACCCACACACTGCTACAGCCAGTCAGGTGTGTACCTTTTGCTCTTATATCACCGGTGCTGTTAAATCAAAATTTTAACCTAAGCATAACATGCAATTTCCAACTTGTACTACGGCACATACAGACACACACATTCCGGGAGGGCCAGCCATGTTATTTGGCAAATCCTTTCTGCACCGTACCGGGGCGAACGTCAGCACAAGAATGTGTTCTGCTTTACCCGTACGCCGGGCTAAAATTCCGCCATTGTATGCTAATGTAACGATGTGTGTGTGTCTACATTTCGCGACGACGTTTCAAGGTGCGGCAATCAGTATGAATCACGTCACGGTACGCCAACATCACCTGGGCTAGAGCGAAAGCATAATCCTACCCCATTCCGATAGGGGCGAGCAAAATGGAAATCTGGTGGAAAATCACATGGCCAAAGACATTCCCCAGATAACGACGGTGGTAAAGCGGTGCCGGATGCCGAGCCGTACCAACCGTGACGGAGTGTCCTCCTGTCGGGTTGTCGTCCTGCTGGCGTAGTGAGTGTATTTTGTTTTTCTCTCTTTTGTACCATTTCTTTTGCTTGTTACTTTTTGCTCAATGTTTTTCCACCACTCGTTCACGGCAAACCTTTTGTGTGCAGCTCCACACTCAAATCGTTCCCCATGCGTGTGTGTGTGAGCCGGTGTGTAGGAAATGGGGAAAAAACTCTGTCGTCTCCCGGTGTAGAGCATCAGTCTTCTATTTTTCGGTGAACATGGCACATTTTTCTACCACGAATTTCATACGTCACCAAAAAACCCCAAAGCCCACCACTTCCGCACGTGTTGATTTCTAACGAGATGAAAGATCCTTTAGATGTTTTTTTTTTCGCTCTCTAACTCTCTTTCGTTCTACTTCCTTCACACTCTTTACCCGTGACGGGTGCTGTTAGATGCCCACTCGCATCGTTTTGGGTCGTTGACTAAAAGATGAAGCCTTCAACAGGGTACGTCCAATTTCTTTTTTTTTTCTTCCACTCACACGGATGCAGAGAACATCACTAGATTCGCCATTCTTAACGTACAACGAATTTGCTGTGGGTGCACTTTCTTTCTTCCATTTGCACTATCTGATGCACCCTTTGAGCAATAAAATGGAATGGTTGATTTTTTTTTTACTTTTCCCTTTTTTCGTTCTTTCTATCTAGCGAGTGCACTTTTCCTCCAAAATGATGCAAAACATTTTTCACGTGGTACGGTGCGCC